>CAJNOP010001255.1:0-40249 GCA_905250075.1 Rotaria sp. Silwood1
CTAATAGTAGGGCTTGAGGACCTAAGGGTACCCCCCAATAGTAGGGCTTGAGGACCACACACTGAACAATATGTAGATGGATGTCTTAACAAATCCAAAACTATTTGGTAGATCTGTGAGAACCGAAAAACAAATCCAAACCCAATGCCAAGTCTAAACTACAAATCCAAACCAGCGCCCAAACCCTAGGTACAAACCACAATTCTAATCCAAATATATCATACAAGTCCAAATCCAAATCCAAACCTAGCATACGAATCCAAATCCAAACCCAATTCCTAAGGGTTTGATGCCGAATCCAAATCTACCTCAAGAATTGTTGCATCCCTACCCGACACCCACACCCACACCCAACTGCATTTATCTTTTTAAAGCACATCATTTATTTAATTTCGAAAAGAATATTATCGATTGCTGAAAAGTTAAAGTTTAGCTTTGCTTATTCGTTTGTTTTCTTGATGTGTAATTTGCTATGCTCCGAAATTCACTTCCTGTAACAACTTGAAATTTTGGTAGAAAAGGTTCCGCTCCCGGTATTCCCATTAGAGTATTTGCATTCCACCAAAATACGAATTGGTTTCTGGGTATTATTATCATTATACTGCAGTGTGACTGTCATTTCCACATATGCACTACGATCTCCTCGTTCATGTTGTCTTGTCAGATAATCGTAAATTATCTTCTCATTGTGATTATAATACTTTTTATTAGATGTGGGATCTTGTGGAATAAAATTATATATTGCATCCCTCGGCCCACCTAATGCATCGCCGATAATATGACCCACCTGATCGTCGTCACCAAAGCCAGCTGAAGATCGGATGATTTTTCCCACATCATTGGAATAACCTTTACCCTGTCTTGGACCTTTACGTAAATTTTCAAATGTAATTTTTGCAGATACAGATAGAATTTCACCATTGGGTCCTTTTATGTAAGATGTGACGGGATTGTTAGGTTCGTCTACGCGTACTAGAAAAAATGAGAAAATTTTGCTGACTTTCTGGCACATTTTCTCTTAAAAAAATACGCATTTGCAATCAGAATTTTACATTCTTTCGAACAGAACAATTAGATCTCCATTAGTGCGTCAAGCATCACTGTATTGATGGTATTTTACCCATGAATTATTGTTAATAGAATCGCCATCAACACACAAAAACTTAATTTTATTTCTGTTCTACATATGCTTTTATGTACTCTCTTTCTCTCTACTGAGGATATATCGAAAACTCAAATATATCTATAAAGCCAAAACAAGATCGACAATATACACCAATTACCGTAGAGATATAGCAAGACTTCGTTTTTCTTTCATCGGTTTCTATAAACCAAGTTTTAAGGCGAACAGTCAAAGAGTTGTCCCCTTTGCTCGGGCATAGTAAATCTGATTGAACTGAGAAATGTTTAAGATACTTGCGACACTGTAGGTTGCCTCATTATTTTAATTCAAAAATTTTGTATTGTTGAGTTTTGACAGGTCTTCTGAGAGAAAACTCACGTGTTTTAGGGTTCTTTCAGTGTTCTGTCGGTGTTAGAAGAAGGGAATAGAATAAAGAATCCAAAAATTTAGACATCCATAAGTCTCTCCAATGTCTATAAGAGAAGGTATGAGTGCGTTTTGAAGCAGATTAAGACGCGTTTCGACCTTGCTTAAGCCCAGGTCGAAGAGTACGAGTCGATTCCCGCAGGGAAACAACGGTAATCAACGGAACGTAGAAGCAGTATTCGGGTCCAAAATTTTGCCGATTTTTCTCCGGTGAATCCCTGCTCTTACCGATAGGAAACGGCCGGAAATCATCCGGAAAATATCTGAAAAATTTACCACCGAAATACTGCTTCCACGTTCCGCTGATTTTCGGTGGGAACTGAAGATTTTTCCGGCTCTTTCCTGCAGGTTCCTGCAGTATCCGGTGACCGGAACGATCGACCTGGGAGTAAGGGTGTCGATTTACATTTACGTTTCATTTAATTTACGCGTAAATTAAATAAAAGTAAATTTAAATTGACACCCCCTAGTAACAGCGCTCAACAGTGTTGTTCAAACATTTGGAATGCTACCACCATGGATTTTTGGTTATGACTCGGGATGCCGATTCAAATTTACTTTTATTTAATTTACGCGTAAATTAAATGATAAGTAATTTATATTTATAATAAATATAAATTATTTTGTTACAAAATTTACATTTACGAATAAATGTGAATTTGAAAATTTACATTTACAAATAAATATAAATTTTGAAAATTTACATTTACGAACAAATATAAATTTTGAAAATTTACATTTACGAACAAATATAAATTTTGAAAATTTACATTTACTTGTAAATGTAAAGTTTGCAAGAAAATAATTTACATTTATTTGTAAATGTAAGGTTTGCAAGAAAATAATTTACATTTATTTGTAAATGTAAAGTTTGCAAGAAAATAATTTACATTTATTTGTAAATGTAAGGTTTGCAAGAAAATAATTTACATTTATTTGTAAATGTAAAGTTTGCAAGAAAATAATTTACATTTATAATAAATATAAATTTCTCATAATTTATATTTATTGTAAAGTAAATGGTAAAAGACACCCCTACCTGGGAAGTTCTCATCGTGTAGGTTAATCTTTATAACTTCTCAAAATGACTAAACGCGTCGTAATATGCTTCAAAACACACCCATACTCTCACGTATATCATCGACTCATGCTGAAATTATAGTATTCCTCGAAACCCAGGTCGAACATTCCGGTACAAAAACGGTTGGTTCTGAGATATTCCAGCGATTTCGTGGGAGCAGTATTCCGGTAGGATTTTTTCCGATGATTTTCGGTCGGTTCCTGCCAGAAAGTACAGGAAGTTGGCAAGAATTCAAGGGAAAAATTCGATCAGTTTTCAACTAGAATACTGCTTCCATGCTCCAGCGATTTCCGTTATTGTCCTGAAGGATCCAGTGAGTTTTTCGCATCTTTCCTCCAGGATCCTGCAGGATCCGGACGGCAGAATCATCGTCGTGCGCTTTTCTGTATTTCGGAAATACTTCGAAATACAGAAATATAGAAATACACACCCGTCCCTCCCCCCTTGAATTTTTTTTACAGAAAAATGAGGACGACAAATGAACAATAAGTAGCATTTCTAATGATTGAAACGTAGATTATTTTTAATGTTTTTTAACGCCCAGGAAATCAGAGAGTAATTTTAATGCATAAAACTGATTTATTTCGCACAACAGTTCTCAGAAAATACACTCAAAACTTCACGAAAGTCTTCTGGTGAAAAGCATGATTATCAACGGATGCTTATCACAGAGTGAAGATGTCTTCACACAGATATGTTCTTCTACTAGTAACTTGTTTGAAATTTGAAGCTCTGTAACATAAGAGAGACACTATGATGAATTTCTGACAGTTGCGATCGCTACTGGTGGCGCACAGTGTGTCCAGAATCGCATTAATTTAGAGAAGCAGCTTGATCCATCAAGGCAAATGTTACACGATATTTTTTCTGTTCTTAATGCTCTTATCGCTTAAGAAAATGTTACGTGTAAGTGTAACGGAGTATATCAAATCCAAAGTTGTTGATTTCTTCATTGGTTTGCAACCCAAAATATAATGCATCTTACATTTCAAATTAAACTGGTTGATTTCAACCGATTTAAAGAGAGAAAGGACAAAAGAATTCAGTCATTTCAAGGAGGATGATAATTGAGTGTTAAAAATCTAAAACGAATTAAAGTAACTCACTAATTTTGCTTTGGAAAAAAATTACATTCATCAAAGGCTAAAGACGGTAATACGATTACAAAAATGTAAAGAAAATCGTTTTTCAGAACAATCCAAGCTATCGTAATGAGAATCACGCAAAAGCTATGAAAATAATGCAGTTAATTAATTTTTTTACCATAACTGAATTCACGAAATGAAACTAATGGAATGCGCCTGTTATTTATGCCATAACTAAAGCCATGAATTTGTTTCAATGGAGATTTTTAAAAAAGATTTAAAAACAACGCGTTTTAATTGAAAAGACACCTGAACATTTAACAAAAACTGTTTCCACTTTCATTACTTATTACAGGAATTAAAAGATTTCTGTTATTCGCAAGAAAATGTTTTATTCCTTATCTTTTCAAAAGAGATACTTTTTAATTAAATGCATAGCTATTTAAAATTTATTGTAGCTATGTAAACTATCTTAGTTATTTAATTTGATATGGCTATTTAAACTCCTATAGCTATTTAAAGATATGCATAGATATTTGAAACTGTGCATGACTACAATAGTTAAAAAATAACACAGACTCGTATGGATATTCAATGCAATACTAATCTAACTTTTCTGAATTATTTTACCTATATCTATCTTTATCTTTCTCAATCGAAAATGTTTTTCAATGACAGAAAATGAAGATTTTTGTTTAAACTCAGAAGATATTATATGCTCCCACTTACCACCTGTCAATTCGGGCAATTGATCTAATCCAGCACTAAATAATAGACTATTCGCCTCTTGAGGATGTCGGTCATGTATCCATTTTTCTGCTTCGATTACTTTCGAATAGTTCGTATTTGATATGATATCATCAGCCAGTTCATTACGAATATCCTCTATAGATTTGTTTATGCCTTTTGTTTCCAATATTTTGCTGAAAACTCCATAAAAACAATCGTTCAACTTAGTTTCAATATCAAAACGATTCCCATTTGCATCTATGTAATAAGCGTGTCCAACTTGATCAGTATTTTTATCATCTTTACTGCCTTTTTCTACATATATAACTTCAACACCATTATCTATTTCTTCTTGTGTCCTTTGATAATTTTTATCATTAACTATTTTTAGCTTAATGCCATATTTTTTCATCATGAGGCTTATTTCGGCCATAGTAGCAGGTCTATTATTTCTAACATCATCAGCACGCTCTTCTACTTTTTTATCTACTTCTTTTCCATTTTGCACAGTGCTGGAAGTCTTTGCATAATAAGCCACTTCACATTGCGTATAAGCAATACAATAATCTCTAGAATTGTAATTAATTTGCTCTGCAAATGTTCGATATTTGCCATAGTTTTTCATGAATGTTTTTTCTTCTTCTGTTAAATTTGTTTTATTTTTAAGTTCATCATATTTCTCTTGATCCTCATTTTGACTATCTGAATTTTGATCTTTATCAACCAAATAATGATGTTGAATTTTCGCTGAAAGATTACTTGTTACATGACTAACTGCTAATGTTGACCATGGTTGTATCATCTGTGATTCAAGTACTTGTATTAATTGTTCTGTTATTTTGTCTGCGACAGATTTAATGATTATACTAAATGAATCATATTCAACTTCCATGTATTTGTCACAAAATGATTTCATAAATTGTGCAACAGCAACTTCATTTTCCCTTCTATTGAATTCATCTATTTTCCTTTTCAATTTTATGCAATCATCACTAACATCATAATAAGATGAAACGTTTAAATTATCATTTTCGTCAATTATTTCCATATTTCTAAGTTTATTCGCTATACTTCTTGCATCTTCTTTATCAATCTTAAGATTTCGATGTAGAATGAGCGTGAATGTCATTGCATTTTTATCAATTTGTGAAAGTTTCTTTACCAGTTCTGCATATACGTTATCAATTAACGTTTGAACTGTGTGTAGACCCTTTAATGTACCAATAATTCTAAATGCCATACTAATAGCACTACCATAATTTTTGGAATCTGCTAAAATACCTTTTAGTAATGGTAGACCAATTGAATCCCATTGTCTACGAGCAAAATCATGTTGTGGATTGATTGTATCTGCAACAATTTGATCTACTTTACATTGTAGCATTTTTGTCTTGGTTTGTAGGTCTAATGCATACGTTTTTCGTAACAAATATGTCAAATCAGGTTTAGAAAATGTTGACCTGATTCTTGATTGAACTAATTCAGATATTTGTGATTCAATTAGATCAAATGAGAAATTCGACAAATATTGTATACCACTGTTGAGACCTTCTCTTACAATTGCTTCGCCTGCTTTAACACCTGTATATTTAAATGCAAGGCCTTTTAGATTTTTGCCAGTCTGAGTAACTGTCTGACCTATTGTTTTTGCGTTTGTTGCAAATTGTGTTCCTACTTGTTCAACTGCCTCTGTACCAGCCGATCCAGCTAATGTCTTTATACCTTTCCCAGCATCTTTCAGCTTGGAATAACCCATCGAAACAGCAGAAATGATTAAACTAACAGCCTTTTGTTTACAATAGTCACTCCAACTAAATTGTCTATTGCTAAATGCTCTATATGCAGTAAACATATCAGCTATGCCTTCGGTTATTAGACCCATTCCAACAGTAGAACCAAATCCAGTTGCAATAAGAACTCCACCAGCAATAACTTGAATAGATGCTAATGCGGCTACAGCTATTATACTTCTCCAAGGAATGAATCGTTTCTCACTTATTTCAATCATATATTCGATACCTTTTGCTATGAATTCATTCAGTTCAAGAGTAGGCACAGAACCTTTTGTATATAATTCCATTATATTTTTAACTTTATTTATTTGTATATTTTCTTGATCGAGATTTGTATGAGCCACAATGTATTCAACTTGATCATTTGTTAAATCTTTAAATTCGAGAGAAAATTCAATGTTCTCTTTACGAAGATCCTTGATTACAATCTCTGACATTGTGTTGTTTAAATTAGCGAAATAAAAATTTGCTTGTCCATTCAGACCATTAATACTATTATATAAATCTATACCAATAAATGAAATGTTAAATGACATTTCTTTACAATCATTAATAAGACTTTTAATTTGATGAGTTTGTAATGATTCAAGTTTGATATAAAAATATGAATCATCGTTTTTAAGTTCTTTTGCTCTTTTCAATAGTTCATCTCTATTTACTTTTTCATAGAGTTTCTGTTCAGTTACATGTACTTTTGCAGTATTAATATATTTATTACGATCAAGTATTGACAAAAGTATTGATTTAATTGCTACCATTTCGATATTTATAGATTCGGCTTTTATTGAAGAGAGTTTTTCATTAGCACTTTCATAATCCAAACCATCAAAATGAACTTGAAGACTTATAGAAATATCAGCTGTATTTTTGAAATAGTTATTTATTTCATTCACATTTGAATCTTTAATAAGGATATTAAATCGAAGTTTCTCATCCGCTTTTGTTTCAATCAATGAGATAAGTTCGTTTATTTGTTTATTTTTGAATACTTCAGTCTTGTTATCACTATGTATAATTGTCAAATCAATTGGATATGAACTTGTTATACGACATGTATTCCAAAAGCTTCTTTCACTTTTAAGTTTATCTATGGCTGACTCTTTAGTAAGATCTAGAAACTCTTTATTTTGATTGAAAAGTATCTTCATTCTGTCCAATGGCACTTGTTTCAATGCAAGACGTACGCCATTATATGATGACTTTAATTGATTTTTTGAGTATGCCTCATTTATAGCTATCAATGCTTGATCAATTGTACCACTATCTTCTCTTGATGTTAAATCATTAAATGTTAAAGTATAACTTGCTTTTTTGTCCATTTTAATCTCTAATTTATTCTTGCTGTTTCTTTCAAGTTCATAATGATGCTCAATCTTTTCTAATACATTGCCACTAGATTGTTGTTTGGTTTCAATTAAGTCAATAAGTCGCAATGATTTTTTAATTGCACCGATATTATTTTGAATACTATTCAAATATGTTCCTAAAATAGTCGCTTTCGTAGTAAGTTGTTTATATAATTCACTACCAATAAATGCTGGTTGTTTTTGTTCTAAAAGCAATTGCATTGCATTTAACATAGCCATTTCATTTGATAATATATTCAATGATTTATTAAATGATTCAAGTGCTTTCTTTTTATAATTCTCATCCTGAATTATAAGTGAACACCAAGCTATACCCAAATGTGCAGCACCAGAACTTGCTTCATCCAATTGAATAGCTTTCTCAAAATGGCTCAATGCATGTTTAACCTTTGAAGAGCTGCGTATTGACCATTCATTTACAATGATATCGTTTGCAATCGCTGTATGATAATACGGGTTTTTAATAATATTCTCTTCCTTGTAATTGTTTCTCAATGTATCAATTAATTTTTTACATTCTTTTTCTGCATTCTCTAATCCTATTGTATTATCATCCAATTTTCTTAAGAACATTGCCCATTGTTCTTCAATAGATGCAATCAAATTAGCCTCATAAACAGTTGGCATTACATGTTTAAATAGTTCTTTTGCTTTATTCAAAAGTGTTTCAAAGCATCCTTGTTTGTTTCGAATATCAAGACGGATTTCTTCATTTAAAAATGTGCAAAATTGTTTAAATAGTTTATCTTTTGTTTGAATTAATTTAAGTTCATGATTTTGAAATTCGTTTAACATATTTGATTCGATAACATCTCTTTGCAATTTGACTTCTGTAGTATTTACATTGCTACAATCGATTAAATTCATCGAATTTAAAATCATCAATCCGGTGCCACGTTTGCCTTGTCTCGCTGTCCTTCCAAATGCTTGATCTTCGACACGTTGATTATTTGGCATAAATGTTAAGACAACATGCAAACCGCCAAATTCTTCTATATCATCTGTACGTATATCAGTTCCTCGTCCAGCTAAATTTGTTGCAATAATTATTTCACTAGGTAAGATTTTTTCGACATGTTTCTCCTGATTCATATTATTCATTGTATAGAGTTTGATAGCAGTTGATCTATGTTGACTTTTCAATAGATCAGCAAGTATATTTGCATGAGCAATATTTTCACAGATAATCAATATACCTCTATCTTTTTTTGTTTCAATCAATACTGTTGAACGTATTTCTTCTAACCATTTCGTCTCATCTTGAACAACGATAGTTTCTAGTTCGAGATATTGTTTCTGACGTAATTGTGGAACATTGACTAAATCGACATTATAGACATCTTTCAATACTTTTTTTGCTTTTTCTGAACCAAGTGTACCAGTTAGACCATAAATATTCTTATAATTATTTATAAAGCCAATATTTGATAAAAAGTTAGTCGTAAATGTTTCCGAAGTCATTTTTAAGTTATGTTTGATTTGTAAAAATTGATGTAAACCGTCACTCCAATTCGTTGAACTTTGTACAATACCGGTACTATAATAGTCAACTGGTTTTATTTGACCTTCTTGTACGATATAATGTATATTTTCTTGATAATTTAGTGCTTCGATCGCATTATGTATCCATTTGAGTTTTTGAGTTTCATAAAACTCTTTATAATTCTTTGAAATTTCCAATTTTTTCTCGCTGATTAGACTAGCTAAATATTGATCTAAACATTTTTTTAAATAGTCATCTAAATCACCATTGATAACTTCTCCTATATCACTGATATCTTTATTTTTTGAAACATAACTTTCCAAATCGGGTATTTTGAGAATATTATTATTATCATCCAGATATTCCAATAGAATTTTTCCATTTTCAAATCCGACCTTACCATTAACCATATACATCGTGTTATTAAACATGATAAATCTTTCCTTAATTGTTAATAATCTTTGCCAAATGTAAACATAAACAAGTTGAAAATAATCCATTCCAGCAGCTGTTGATGAAAGTCGTGCAATTTTTGAACTATCATCAATAAGCATACTATCAACTTCATCGACTATAGCTATTTCACATTCTTTAACACCGAGTGTACCTAACATACTATATTGATCTCTTAATGTATCAAATTGAAATTGTGACACTTCACCATATACAATATCAGCTGTGTAACAATCTTTTCGACCATGTAAATAAATTGTTTTGTCATTATTATCACTACATGTCAAATGAAACATTTTAAATAATTTCATTTTTTGTTTGCTATCTCTTTCCGCCAAAACAGGTGAACTAGTAATAACATGAACTTGTTTGTTTTTCAATGCATTTATTATTGCCAATATACATACAATTGTCGATTTACCTTCACCAGTAGCGACTTGTAATAGTTTACCTCTAGTATTTGATTTATTTTTTAATGCTATTAAACTGCACAGTATTTGTGTGTCGGTTAAATGATAACCAGTAAATAGAAAATTTGCCCGTTTTATAACAGCAATTGCTTCCAAATTACTAAATTGTTCTCTTCTTGATTTAATCTCTTCTGACCAATTATTAATTTGTTTAATACCCCATTCAGCTATTGGTAATTGGGTACATTCAATATTTGACTTTAAGTCCTTTCTCTTTATTTCTTCTAATTCCTGCAGTAATTCTGTTCTGACATACTTGACTAAGGATGTATTATCTTTATTAGATTTTTCCAATTCATTTAATAACTCTGCAGGACTTTTTACTGTTCCTTCTAATTGAAAATTATTTTCAATAATCAGTTTATTCAATCCTTTTAACATTTGAATAAAATTATTCGAATCTGTAATTAACTGACTGCATTTCTTGTAATGTGAAGATGATAGATTGTATTGATTGATAACTTTCAATATATCTATATAATTTTGAAGTTTTCGGTGTGAATTAATTTCGTTAAATGATTCTGTTAGTTCATCAAGTTGATCAAATGTCCAGTTTCTTTGAAGTAACAAACATAGATGGTTAAATAGAACGTCTCTATAACTTTGTTTCTCATTGTTTATGGTATCGATTTTATTACATATATATTTTGCTTCAAGTAGACTCTTAAATTGAGTAATATTAACATTTTGAAACCACAAATCGTCCACAGTTAGTTTTTTTATGGAACAAAATTTTATCATATCTTCAAATTCTCTTAAATTATCTATCCGTGATATACATTTGAATAGACTTTCAATAAATTTGATATTGAATTTTGCACAAATATTTTTACAAAGTTCATACAGATAATTTTCGTCAATGTTTTTGTTTATCAGCTGATTTTTCACCATTTCCATGCACCAGTCCTTTTTTAATGTGTTATAGGGAAATTCATGATTACTTAAAATAATCATTACATCATCATATGATCTTGTATGGATGCACAAAAACATGTCAATTATCTCTGTAATTGACTTGAAGTTTAGAACATGTGGCATTATTAAACTTAACATCTTTACGGACTTGTGATACTTGAATTTCTCTTCAATTATAAACCAATTACTGTAAAAATCGATTCGATCAGTTTCATATACTTTAAAATGTTCAAATAAACTTGATATAATAAGTTCTCTTGTCCAGTTTTCCTTGGCATTTTTCTTAAATACATCTAAATCAATAAACTCCAGCGAAACGATTACTTCTAATATGTCTAAATAATTTTTATCTTTCTCTATTTGTACTCCAGCGTCGGATAGATTTTCTATTGTGAAATCGCACCAATCTTGAAATACTTCAGATTTCTCATATTGACTGTTATTAAGAATGCTTCTTAATCCTTTAAACGAGAAGCTTCTAATAAGCCGATCATCGTGATTATGATTTTTTTCTAAGAATATGATGCATCTTTCAGATAATTGACAATACTTCAATGAGTAAAAAATTGATTCGATTAATAGGGGTAATAGCGATGACTCATCGTTTTCGTTGTAGATTTGAACTAATTGATCAAGAACTTGTTGTACTTGTTGATATTTTTTCTCTTTAATTATACGACAATAACATGGTAATACAATTTCTTTACTTTTGTTTGTTAATAAAGCTTGTTCAATAAGAAAAACGAACGCTTGATTATCATAATACAATGGATTGGTTTTAATTGACATTTGAATCAGTTTTTCTACATTTTGAAGGTCTAAAATGTTAGTTTTTGCTTTGAGAACTGTTAATAGTTGTTTTATTTGCTCATCATTTAATTGAAATTCTGTTTTTAATTCTTTGTAAAGATTACTTTTTGAAAATGATTGTCTTATTTCATCAGCTTTATCATTATTTATTTTTTCATTAACGATTTCAACGGCTTTGTGATTTAAAATTTTTCCACTACGCTTTGCATCTTCAAGTAATTTGGAGCAAGAATATTTTATATCTTTGGAATTTATACTTTCATGTAATAGTACAATGCTTTCTATAAGATCATCAGTCATTTTATTTTTTGATTTAGATAAATGTAAAATTTCCAAAGCCTTTTCTTGTAATTCAAAATCTTGATCAATTATATTTTTTAATTGGTTGTAGTTTTGTTCTAATAATCCATCTTCACGACTTGCAAATGCATTTAATTTATTCAATAGTTCACGATCCGTTTTATAATTCAAATTAGCCAATTCCATTTTTGCTTTATATTTTTTCAGCTGTTCACCATTATTTTCTTCCATAAAGATAAATAATGAATAAATTTCGTCTTTTATTGTTTTATCACAATGTAAACTTGTACCAATTGCTATTACTTCGTTGAGAAGATTTGAATCAACTTGTACAAATTTAACTAATATGCGTAACACATTAATGGATATTTTTTGTAAATTATTATTATCCGAATTGATCTCATTCATTAATATTTCTTCTATTCTTTTCTTGTATAGTTTAATGTCTGTTTTATGAGTTTGAATCAGCGATCCAAGTGTGCTCAAAAATTCTTGTTTTAACATAATATCTTTTTCAATTAAAATTCTGTCCAATATTTTCTGAATTATATTTTCGCTTAACTTTTCACCCTTTTGTGCTAAATATACAAATATTGAAAGTATATTATCTTCGATTTCTTCCCTACTTAAAGCCATTTCTAATTTATTCAAAAGTTCAGCAGATAATGTTTGATTGTTCTTCGCTACATTTTCAAAGACACCAATTAAAATAAATTGATTACTATTTGGATTAAAAGTATCAATTAGTTTATTAAGTAAATCATATTGTATTATCTGTTTATTTTTTGATATATTGTACAATACTTGTAAAGTATCTTCATTCTTAATTTCGCTCTCTAAAGCATTAACTGTATCGATTGGTAGTTGCATTCCATTGCTAGTTTGATCTTGCATAAACTTAATAATTGATTTCTTATTAGTGGATCTAGATAAAGTAAGACCAGCTTTCGTAAGCTCTAATTTATAGAAAATGTTATCAGGTAAATCTTGATTTTTTCTAGTTTTTTCCAGTAGTTTAAACGAATTGTATCTTCGTCTCGCATTTATTGACATGTACAAATCGTCGATTAGTATCTGTAATATTTTGTTTGTAACCGGTTGACCATTACGAATAACATTGTGAATAGTATAAATAGCTTTCTCAAATTGCTCGGGAAAACCAAGCGCATTTTCTAAAACTTTTATTGTACTTATAGGTATTGTATATGTATTTGTATATATTTGAAGTATCTCAAGTACTTTAATACTATGGTTTTCATTTAATAATAAAATACCATCAAGTAAAACAAATATATTTTCATCTTCAAATTTTTGTTTACTTGCTTCAAATTTTAATATTTCAAGTATGTTCAAGTTAATTTCATTTGCATAATTAACTGCTCCTAGTTTCAAACTTTGAGTAACAAATAATGAACTTAAATTTTCCATAAATATCGACTCGATTGGCTTACAAAGTTTAGCCAATTTCACCAAACCATACGAATAAGCTGAAAGAATATAAACACTTACATCATAAATTTGATTGTTTATAAAATCTTTCATTTGACTAAGAACATCGTTTTCTAAAGGCATATATTTGGATAAAAGATAAATGCACTTGGATGATATTATTTTTGTTTGTTTATCATCGTTATTTAATGCTAAAACTAAGTTATCAATTGTTTTGTTCGTTAGTTCCATTTGATTTTCAACCGATAATAATATTATTTTAGCTGTTAGTAATGAAATTTGATTACAATGTTGATTTTTTTCTGAACGCTCTTCAAAAGTTATTTTTGAATCTTCATCTAATTGAACAACATCGTTACTCGCCAACTTGTGAGATATGTTTTCCAAGTCTTGCTCGTCCTGAATATAATTTCCTTCCCGAATAGCACGACTTAGTATAAGTAAAATATAATTTGAACAACTTTTATCTAAGCATTCCATATTGTTAATTAATTTTGTCATAATGTCCTCTGATAATGAATTGCTTTTTTCAACAATTATCAGTATTGAAGTAAGCACGAAATTAATAAGACCAGGACTTGAATCATCAGATTCCAACACGTATTCGATCAATAATTCCAAATGTTCGTCTTTCAAAGCCTTGTTTGTTTCATGTTCCAAATAATTATTAATTATCTCCATAATATCTTCCTTTATTCTATTATCATAAACGTAACTATTTAACAAATTAATTAATTTTTCAAGCACTTCATCGGTAAATAATTCTTTACTTCTTTTCGCGTCTTTGGCTTGGTTATTCATAAAATTAATTATCATCTCACTATTTTCACATGGTCCACGTACTAATACATTGGTATATGTTTCAAATGTTGTTTTATAATCAATTTCATTAGTTGAATTAGCTATGTTCATTAACTGAAATATTAATTTTGTAAACTTGGCATCATTATCTTGATAATTTGTTAAACATTTTTGAATTTTATTGATTCTATCCTTAGTAAGAACTTTTTTGTTTCGAAGTGAACAGTTGTATATGGCATTTAAACCGTCCAATCTAATTTTATTAATTTCAGTTTTTATTATTTTTGTTATTTCAGTTTCATTGAATGCTTTTTGTTTCACTTCAGTGGAGTTCCAAAGCCATCCCTTGTGTACAACAACTTCTATGGTTTTGTTTATAATTGTTTTAACAAATAGAGCTACTATATCTGGTTCTTGTAATTGGCTTAAAGCATTATATTCAGCATATATGCTATTAACAAATAAGTCTATTATATCATATTTGGAATCTAACGCAGCTGAAACAAAAGTATCCAAGTCAGTTACACATGTCATTAGTTTATTTATTGCATCATTGTTTAATTGCTGTTTTTTTGATGTTCTAAGCAATATAGCAATAATCATTCTATTAATAAAAAACGAATAAAGTTTCTTTCTCTTAAACATTGTAAAAGTCTCTTTTGGTGACATATTTGTATCATACATGATATGCGTGCCAAATAATTTGCCTGGTAAATAATTATCTTTATCATCACTTTTTAATGCTTGTCCTTGTACTACTACTAATGTGTATAAACTAACACATTCTCCCCAAGTAGTTCTCCACATTGATCTGTCATTACCAGTTGTATCATTCACAGTGTCTATTGCTTCTAATGTTGTATTCATATTTAATGTCCTGTTTCTATTTTTAAGTGCATCGGATAAATTCATAAATATCATCTGTGTCTCTTCTGACTGTTTATTATTGTAACTTGATTTCACAGTTTGTATTGTTTTGGTAACTACTAGTTTGTTCATTTTTTTATTACTATTAGAATGGCCCGTTGATTTAAATCGATGCTCCATTTTTAATTGATCACTGCTATAAACACTTTTACTGTTTTCTAATCGAATTAATAAAAATTCTTTTGCATCTTCATTTATATCAAACGTATTCAGCACCAAACTACTTAATTCATTAATTAATTCGTTGTTCAATGTCGATTTTTCAGTCATGTAAGCCAATGTATAAACAAGTTCAGTCTTAACAGACTCGTTATTACATCGTTTTATCAAATCGATGACATCAAAATATTGAATTTCGTTTATCAATTGTTCGCTATTACGAGTTAAATACTTTAATGATAAGCACAGAAAATAATGAACTTGTTCATCAACATTACCATTCAAGTTTTTCAAATATTGACTGAATCTTTTTAACAGATCTTTATGAATACTTGTCAATTCGTCGAATGTAATTGTAAACTTGCGTATGTAATATGCTAACTCCTTAGATTCTTCTAAATAAAATAATTTGTCTTGTTTGTAAGAACGTTTTAATTCGTTAATTGCAATTGTTTTATCAAATTCACATTCGATAGATTGCTTGAATTTATTTGATTCAAGTTTTTGAAATTTTCTTACTGCTAGTGCTGTTATTACAACTTTTCGAAGTCGTAAGGGTTCCTTAGATGGTTGACTTTCGTTTTTGGTTTTATAGTTTGCGACTGTTTTTAATAATGCTTTAAATGTTCCAGAAAACATACCGGTGGAATATTAGGTTTATCTAATAATAAAATCTAAAATCAAATAAGAAAAAAAAGCTGTTAGCACAATCCCATGCGGGATTAAAAATGTGAAACACGATGAACCTGTTCTTACTAATAAAATGGAAATCCTGTTGTTCCATATCCTTACCACACATTTATAGCTGACCGCATATCTGATGCATTATAACTAAAATTTCTCTGTCACGGTCTGTGATGGGTCTAGAGGTTCTCTGTCAGGTCTGTGATGGGTACCTGAATTCTCTGTCACGGTCTGTGATGGGTATGGATTTTCTCTGTCACGGTCTGTGGGAGGGGGGGGGGGGGGGGTGCAAAATTTCTACCCTATACACTTCAACACTCCTTTCAGATCGTGTTTCACAAAATATGGAGCGAACATATTTGTTATTCGAAATAATAAACAGTATAGTATTTGTTTGACAAAAAAATTTCAGCTTGAAATTTCGATCAGAAAAATACATATTGAGTAAACATGATTCAATACTTTAAAGGGCCCCTCAGAAAAACCAATTTTTTCGAAAAATGTTGGCGTTGAGATTTTATTATAGAAAGATGCGCCGAAGTCTCCTCTTTCAGAATATATAGGTCTTTTCCCCCAAAAGCCTAGGTTTTAATAAACTTATCAAGGGAGATTTGACCTCCACTACCATGTTTTTTCCACGTTTTTCGAGACATTTTTGCGATTTTTGGAAGCCTTTCAAAAACTGAAAAACATTGCTTTTCTATTTTAATACATTGTATTAAGAAAAAACAAAATATACCACAAGATGCAGCGTGAAAAGCTCTACAAATTATAAACAACAACTAAGTTTATATATATGCAACTTTTGCTTGAAAAATGGACAAAATCCTGAAAATACGCCATTTTAATGTGTTTTTTTTTTGAATTTGAATAAAAAAATCCATTTCTAAATTTGTTTATCGTTTTTCTTAGAACATGGTTTCTAATCAGAAAAATTGAAATAACTCCCTCTCGGCTCAGTCAATATCCAATATTTTTTTTGTTTTAAAGGTCTCAATCAGGGCTAACTTTTGTCCGAACGGATTTTTTATAGTCGGTTCCTGGGCTGAGATAAGTGGAATTTACTGTCGTGGAACGACCATTTTTTACGCTGGTTTGCAGACCATGCCACCATAAACGCTCATAAAAAATGAATGGGATTGAATTTCAAAATTCTGTTCGAACAAAAGTTGCGTACTGATATTAGCTTTAATTTGAAACAGCCCGAGCTCTCTAGCACGTGCCTGGACAGAGTTATTTCGATTCCAAAGATGGGTCATGAATCAGCTGGAACTCTCGATCTAGTACTATCTATAGGGCTGAAATTTTTACCAAAAGAGTAATGCATCAGGATCAGTCATCCCTAAAAATTTTAGCCAAAATCAATAATCTAAAGTGGGAAATCATTTGTGAGGGACTCTTTAATATACAAGAAATATTGATTTGACGAAGACATAATGTCCAGATGTTGTACTAGAAATATGTTTTCGGCGATCCTGAGACCAATTTTTGTGACTTTTCAACTGTGTCTGTGGGTATGTTCGCCTGCTTGCGATGATGGAGTCAATCCCTCTCTGATAATAAGGTAGCATTAGGACTAGATTTATATTATCTCAAAGAATTCGATACTGTACTTGTAAATGAAAATAAAAAATGGAAAATATCAATATACCACAAACTCAATCCCTTATAACCTCTGAAAAAGCATTTCTGTATACAGATTAATATAATCTTTCAATAGTATTATATAAAACAACAGATATCAGATTCACAATAATTACAAGTAGCGCGACGCAAGCATTGTTAACCCTCTACAGAAAGGAGCTATGCCATCATGCATACTCTGTGTGAATAAAGAGCTATAGACCAGAGATCATAGACTCGTCATGTTTCCTTACCTCACCACAAGGCGAGGCGAGGCAGGATTTTACGCACCGTGACGAGTGCAAGTTGATTTCGAGACTCGCTGAGTCAACTCATCTACTCAAAATATAATTGTTAGTGAGTAAATGGTAAACCATTAATGTTATCTCCTGATTTTATTGTTCACTTCTTAAAGAATTTCTATTGGCGACGAAGTTAAAACTAATCACCACAATGAATGAGTACGAATATTTACGCAAACATAATTATCTATTTGGTCTGTCGTACAATTTGATTTAGGTCTTAAATAGATTGACTCAATTCAAAGTGAATTAAGAAACAGGATTGATATTACCATGTAATGACGTCAATAACATTGGTTAATTGACTTCAAATTAAGCCAGCCTGTTTGAAGTCTTACACAATTACCATTGTGAATTTAACTAATGTGACCTCTGTTATGTTAGCTAATAGAAAATTTTACGATAAAAATTTTGATCTAGATACGTATTATTGTTCAGCAAACTGTTATTCTTCTTATAATGATATTATCGATGTAACAGAAGAAACTTGTTTAGATTCTCGCAATGCTGATCATACATTATCAGATATTTCTCGAATGTCCTGTAGAAGGATTTATAATTGATTCATGTGTAAAGATGGAAATTTAACAATAGTCGAAAATAGGAACAAATATACGAAAAGTTGTCAGCCTCGGTTTGGTTTTCCAGCTGTTACTGATAATTAAGGTGTTGCGGTAACAAAATTAAACAACATTGTCTCATGTAAACATCGCTATATAACATATTCTTACAATAATAATAGCATCTCGCAAATGAACAAGTACATTTGTGGATGTCTACCAATAAGATCTTCAAAACATTGATGCAATGTCCTCATCACCTTTAAAACAAATATGTTTTCTTTCATCTGTAATCGCCCAGAATCGATTAAAATAAGTGAAGAAAAAGGTAACAAAATAGAAAACTTTCTTGTAGAACGGTTCTGTATGGGTATCAGACCATACTCGACCATCATTGACCAAAGACTTCGACCTTTCATTCAAGAATGTATTTCTTTGGGTATTACACAACCTATCCTTAAACATTCTTTCTTCATTCTCTTATTGTACTCTATAGAGACAAAGTATGGAAAATTCATATCGATAACATATTTTTTGGTGCTAACATTATTTCGTCTCACGTCGAAATATTAGTTAATCAATATAGACCTGAATTTCGACAAAAACTCATTGAACCATTATCACAGTATTATTTATTTGTATCTCATTTTGTATTTTTATTTTTCGCACTTATCTATATATATATATATGAAATGTACTTAACTTGATGAAAAGAAATAAGCTAGATAGTAATTGTTGTGGTTGACCGAAGAACTTCCTCAAAAAAAACCATTTTTATAATAGATCGTAGATGAGACGAGGTGAGACAGCAATAGATGGCTTGTCAGTATGGCAAGACGGTGGCGAGTCGCAGTTTTGGCTGACTCGCCGATCTCTGCTATGGACCTAGTACTCTCACATAGTTAAAGGATCAAAAATTAAAGAAACAGTCAACGGATATATGTGACCATGATAAATTTTCTAAAAAGATCAAAGTGTAGGCCAGTCATAAACAAAAATTTCCACACATCAATTGGTGAGCTATTTGCAACCAGGATTAACAGAGTACTGACAGTCGCTAATAATTCATATGGGCAAAACAGCTAACGTGATTGATAAGAAACTTTCTTACCCTCATATTTCTGCTATATTTCAGCGATACCTTTTTGGCTTCCTCTTGAAAACATATGATTAAAAACTGTTGGAAGTAAAGGAAAACTGCTATATATAGTTCGTCAAATTTTTCAGCTCAAATATTGGATAAATCATATCAAAAATGAATTGGTCTTGATGTAAATTATTTTTAACTTGATACTTCTCATGACTTGAAAATAACAGTCGAGTCAAGTGAGATCTTTATTGCCAGCTAAACTTTTTATGGATCCACATTTTATAAAGTATTTGGGTAATTCTATGGAGTTCCTCATGACGTTACATGTGTGATCTCCGACTGGTCTTCAAACAGCATCATTTGATAGAACTTTTACGTGGATCATTTCGATTACAAAAAAGTCTGTCATTGATCGTACAATTAGTGAGAAATTCACAAAGTACGAAAATACGCATTTTTGATTATTTTCTCTAACTTTAAATGTAATTGTTTGCATTATTTTGGCGAATATGAATCTAAATGTATTTTCTAGTCAAAATTTCAACCCCAGATTCATGTGTAACATCGAAAAATCTTCAAGCTCATCTATTTTTCAAGGTAAATTTAAATTATTTTTACTTGAACCTCATTAGCTACTCCTTTCGACTCAATAGCTAAAACATGCAAAAATATATGCTCACCATTTGCTTCGAAAATGAAATTCATTCGGAAAACCCGGCATACAATTTGATAAAGGAGCTTCTTCTCTATCGATCTATGTAGACAACTTTTTATGCAGGTGTCATTTCCTATGAAAATTAGAAAAAGAACAAAAAACTGCTGCTGTGTTAACATTTTTAGTAGCAGGAGTTTTTGTATTGTTCAGTTATCTGCTCTAATATTTTACGATCAACAATAAAAATCAGCTTTAGATTCAAAGCGAGCAGTAAAAGCTGCATCGAATAGGGTACTTTGAGTCAGGTAAAATCATTTTATATGGAGTCTCGGTAAACAAACATAAATTCCAAACTTATGTTGTTTGTACAAAAAGAATTGCTAAAACTAGGTATACCACGGTTGGAAGCTAAATTATAAACGAAACTCAAGCCAGTTTCATTATGGTAACAATAAAAACTTATTGTTATATGTTTTCGAGTAGATTTTGTGATGCGTTTGATTAGTGTAGTGAATCAAGCTTTGATTTTCCTTCAGGGGTCACAGAAACATTATGCGAGCTTTTTGATAGAATGCCTAGGGAATAACAAAAGTAGTGAGAGTAGTATATAGAGAAAAAAAGCTGTCTTTATATGCAATATGATAATACATGAAGTAATATCCCAATGATAGACTTTCAATAAGTGTCTCGTTACCATATGTGCTGCTTCTATCAGTACTCATTTTTAAAAGTAGGATTCAATATTTTTTGAAAAACTATTGATAAAAACAAGGTAGAGAAGTGCGGTTCCTGCGGTTCGAAAATGGTGATGAGGACGCATTGAATTATATGTCCCGGGTTTTTCTTATCCGTTTTTTTTTCATAAAATATTTCAATAATCTTTTTAGAAGCAAACTTATCTAACAGATAACGCTCGTATACGTGATTCGCTTCACCCTCGATTATATATTCGACTCTTTGATGTTCTATACTGCTTTACAGTCTTCAAAACAACAAGTGTCCAACATGTCAAAAGAGTAAATGGATGTGTGTGCGTTAATATTAGCATCGATTTCTTTGTCCCCGATGGTATGCGGGTCTGAATGAACATTTTTGTCATAAATACATCTAATTAAATTGATATTCCCACACCGATACTCAAAAATAGTTCAAGAAACTACACTATGGTGACGATATCAACATACACCCGAAAAACAGATTATATTCAATTTTCTAAGAGGTCACGAAGCAAAATGCACTCACGAAACTATTGTGAAAGAGCGCTATATTCCTTGAAACTTCTAATAATAATTCGTTCGCTTGCCAAAACATCAGTCAACAATATTTTTTTCCTGGAGTGTGCACTACAAAAATACGGGTTTAATTGTACTCCTAGCTAAAAATTAATCATACTAGATTTAGTCTTTAATCGAACTACCGTACTTGAAAGAAGCTCCTACTTAAAGTAACCGTCAGATTAGATAGGGAATTTGAATATATCCTTATACATTTCGACATTTGAATGAGTACAGACAAGAACACATCCCAACAGAAAAACTTTCGTCTATTTCATTTATATCTACTTATGATACTATGAATACAAAACTTCTGACTGATGTTTTCCGCCAAATGCAGTATTAAAACATTGTGCCTGTACAGAAAAACTGTTCTTACACTTTATTTCAAAGTATTTCTTAGCTCTTACCAACCGCTAGTTCTTATTCAAACTCATTAGGTATAGACTGTTGATGTTTGTTTGATGAATACCGGCAGTCTGAAACGTGTATTCAAGAGACTTTTTAGCGCACTGGCTAGTCGTTCATCGAGGACCCTTCGAGGCACTACTCAGGGCTAGCCATGGTTACGTTTTATTCTTTTTCTTCATAACGCCATTCTTTTTTACTTAGACTTCACATAATCTTAAATTCGGCTTAATTTCAAAAACTCTTGGATCTGTAGCACGAGAATTCTCAATGACCATTTCTAAACCAAAGCGTTATTGTGAGTTATTTCTGATTTCTTCAATTCCATGGTGTAACTGGAAAGTCAGAGTTTTATTGAGATTTCTCATTAAAAAAATATTAGTGTAATATTCTTGAAAAAATCTAGCTTTTAAACTTATCTTTCGTGAGCAAAATCTACAGAATGATTGCAATATGAATCCTTAGTCATTCCTTTTAAATGAAAGCACTTATCAAAATAGTTTGTTTATTGTTCATTTAACATAAAAGATATGGTATCATTTTTATGCATCAATTTTTTATTACTTTCTTCAAATTATCACAATTGAAAATTTCAGGAGCTAGCTGGAGATTCTCGAAACATACACCAGGTTAAAAAATTGGTTTCTTATAAGAATAATAATAATAAATAACAATCTATTGGCATATCCCAGTTTAAAATTTTGCCTCATCTATGGATAGATCTCTTCCGAGCATGGATATAACCCTATGAAAGAAGTGGAAGAAACATGCTTTCAAAATCAGTTCTGTTGGAAAATTGTTAGAATATCTAGCCAATTTTTATCCATTTCCGCTGTCGTTTCAACAGACACCGTTGTGTTTCCTTGAACATAGATGGCTTTTTTATACCTTTAAAAACTGCTACGATACGAAGATTTGACATGGGAGGCACCTCTTGGTGAAATCACAATGGTATTCTTATAAGAAATATGTAAGGTTTTAAGGAGTCTATGGGCTTTTTTATTTCAAACTGAATTCTAAAATCAAAAAAACCACACCAATTTATTCCGAATCAAACTTTTCTCGCTTGATACTACGTAGTCTCACTAAAAACCCTTAGTCCCCCCTAGTCCTGCAAAGTCCCCCTTAGTCCCCCCCACAAAAAGCTTAGTCCCCGCTTAGTCCCCTGTGCAGAGGACTAAAGCCTATAGTACACAAAACCACAAGCACACCCTCACCCTCACTCGCGCGCCCACACCCGCACCATGGGTGTGGGTGTGTGTGTGGGTCCCAGACCAACACCCACACCCTCAGTCACCCCCCCCCCCTCACTCCTAGACTCACGTTTCAGTTTGAAATCAAGTATTATTTTTATTTGATCAATTCAGACTGAAATTAAATAGCCCATTGTATGGTTTTAAGACGCGGACCGCTTCAATCGTTTAGAGTTGTGGAGAATATTTTCGAGGTTTTCCTAATCTGCTTGTCTTTGCAGTTTTTCAAGACATTCCAATAGCTATCTATGTACAACAAATAGTTCCGGTGTCTGTCCGAATCATAGAGAGCGTGGATACAAATCATCAAGCTTTTCTTATAATTATCGAATAATCAGGATCGATTTCAGTAGCATATTAATTGCTAGCTTTTTCATTAAATGCATGAATAGCTGCAAACAGTCTGTGTTAACAAGAAAAGTGGCTAGCTTCTTAACTATTTTCATAAAATTGGCAAAATTTGCCAATATTTACTTTCATTTTCTTCTTTTCATACGTTTAAACACAATCCAAAGCTTACATAAACTATACTTAATTACTGGTATCATTTAAGGATAGAAAAATCTTCTGAACACTGATAGACTAAAAGGAGTTAAGACGTGCTGCAATATCAAAAGACTTACGTCTGCTTCTTGTATTAGTGCGATGTATATTGTAATAACGAATGTAATACGTTGGTAATGTATCGATGTTGTTTAATAAAGAAAATGAAAGTAGTGTTTGGCTTATGTATATATCGAAACAATGTTTGACTGGCGTGCATTCAACCGTATACGTCGGATAAAGCATGATCATATATTATTGAGACAAACTAGATTTTTTCCCACAAAAATGTTATTTTTCTTTTGCTTGTTCTATCACTTATCGATCAGACAGCTTGAATAATGAAAAGAGAAAGTTAATCGATAGTTGAAAAAATGTGCACAATATCATGATTTTATTTTTCTTTTTCTTCCTATCATTGCATAGGATAGGTAAAATATACAGGCTTCACAACTAATAGTACGGTGCTTTATATCATCGATCCTGTTAAAAACGAGCTCAACGGTTCCTTCTGCCTATGACAGAAGATATTGGTCTCTACTGCCACTTTTGGAAATATTTCTTGTCCATACACATATTCCTTGTCAAAAATCGACATTTGGATGAAGCCCAGTCCTCAGGATCCTTTCTGATCCTCAAAGAAATTTGAGAGTCACTTTCGACATCTGCCTCGGCTACCATCATCATGAGTATCCTTGCTTTGATTCAGATTCATTTTCTAGTCGTTATTTTCATTTAAGTAGCAATTCAGATCATCATTCTGTTATCTATCTCGGTGGGAAATCAGCTTTCGACACAACTTACACTCTCAACCGACAGAGTTAGTTACATTATCAACTTCAACCTTGGTATCAAGATCTGTCAGACTGATTCTGTTCAGTAGTCACTCTATCAAGGCAAGCATCTCGCTCAGTTATTACTCATTGTTCTGTACTATCCCAAAGTTTTTCATGGAGCAGTACTCATTATTATCACGGTTGCGTTCGACTTTTGTCCTCAGTTGGCATCTTAGCTTTAGAGTGTACTCCCAGTTCGATCATGTTCCTAACTAGAGTGGCAGCTTCGAACTAAATTACAATACTCATTGCAGATATGCTTTGGGACCATAACTTTCGATAGATTTTAGTAACTGCATCCGATAGTTCATCAAGTTTTTGTAAAAATCGTTTCAGACAATTACGATTCTTTTTTTGACACGAATTCTATCTAATCTTTTTAGGATAATTTACTCTTAATTTTTTAGTTAAATCTGGCTTTGCGCCCGATAAAAAGACAATATTTTATCTCCAATTTTTTTTATAGACATTTTTATTATTTTCGAGGTCAAGCCCAATGAAGATTGTTATGGTCTTTTTTAATTTCATGAAGAGGAAACGAAAATTAAAATGAAAAATGCAGTCATAGTATTTTTCTTTTCACAAATAACTGGAAAAGTATACAAAGAAAACAAGTGCAAAAACTTGTCAATGCAGCTCCTTTGGAGCTGAAATGTGAAACTCACATATGGGCTTCCAAGTTCTTATCCTAATGCATTATTTCTAAACTGAAAAATAGTTTTCGTTTCGAATAATTATCAATGCATTAGAAAATTGTAGAGAATCTGAATTGTGCGCAGTTGCTGAACTCTGTAATAGTGGCCTGTTTGTAATGGGAGAGGGGGAGAGAAGAGAGTTTACGTCTGTAATCTTTTGTTTCTATTGCTATGTGTCTGTAATGGGGTGGAGGAGGAGGGCAGCCGGAAAACCTTGGCCTTAAAACTTACACTGACTATTTTCTTCGAAAATGTACGCAAGATCCACAATCAAACAAACTCTCCAGGGAATGTATCGACTAATATGTTCTATGAATGATATTTTTGAAAATAGGTGTATGAAACAAAGCTTCAGCATCCAAATGAAAACTTTTAAAACGGAGTAAGATACAACAAGAAGGTTCTGTTTCCTGCAGTGTAAAGAATGATACTACTGTATTTTAGACGAAAATGCGTAATATTTTGTTTGTTTGTGATAAAAGAGTAATTAACAAAACCTCAGTTTTGTTTCATTTGCAAGCAAAGTCATGTTCAACTTGGAATGCATGAATCAATAGTCATACACGCGATAACTTAGTAACTGAGTTTTAAAAGGCAAAATCAGTATTTCCTAACTTAAAAGAGAGACGATAAACAAACTCCAAACCTTGTCTGTCACAGTCTGTGGGAAGGAAAGGGAAGTGAGTCCATATTTCTACTTCTAAAGAGTTCAACACTTGTTTCAGATCGTATTTGACAAAATTGCTTCTTCCATGAGGAGACTTCGAGCTTCTAAGAGAGAGTCTGTGAGATGATCGAGTACCGTGGTGGATATCGAATTACTCGATAAAATTTGAATTTTTGTTTTTATATTCTTATTTTGTTCAGCATCATCTAAAACCTCTAAATCCAAACTTTTAGAGCATTTCGTTGAGCCATTGAAAAGTTAGCTCGAATGCACCTACCACGAGGAAAGAGCCTTAGTTGAGGAAAACTGTAAAAAATCCTGCATAAAAAGTTAAGATTCTTGTAGATGACGATAATTTAGTGAAATTTTTCGTGTAATATTTCAAAAGGTACGGCTTCAGACGCTGAACAAAATCATCCTTTAATATGTTAAGTTTCCATGGACTAATCAAGAGTTATCTATGAAATCCCATCTATAACTCGTTGTTTTCTAGTGGAAAAATGAGTCGATCTTTTAGCAATATATTACAGCGTATCAGCTCCCATTTAGTCATTTTAAGAGATCTCACGCTGAATATTTTACATGCTGTACGACTTTTCCCTCTATAAAATGGTTATAAAAAGATTAAAACAATTTCGAATGATGTCCAAAAATGGCTTACAAAGTTGATCAACTGGACAGTGTCTATGAGGAAAAATTATTATGCATATTTTTTCTGGAAAAAAACAAAAGTTTAAGAAGACTATGATGCATCTAAAGTATTTTTCACATAAGTACAATATATTTCAATAAGCATATAGTCTATATAAACTGTTGAATTATCATTTATCGTAATTTACGAAGGTAGAATTGGTTAGCGTTAGCTGATCTTATAGAAGCATCATGTTATGCAAAAGAGCTCAAAACACTTTACAAATCGATTAACGTTCATTTATACTTCAGTGGAAGTTAAAGTATTGTTTAAATAGTTGTATACTTACTTTATACAAGACGCAGGATTGTTGGTCACGTTTAAGGGGAACCCTATCCGTATTTCTCCTCTTCGGCACATAGAGACCATCATGCCTGAAGAGGAGTGACATTATTCGGACAACACTTGTCCCTTTATCGTTTATGAGGGGTACTCGGAAAAACTGCACTCATGCAAACAGTATAATTCTTTATCACTGGTCATTATTCAGAAAATTCGTGCCAATTGGTATGTTCATGTGGGCATAACTCGGTAAAACCGTACCCGTTCGTTTATTTAGAATGACTTAGCCTTAATCCTCTAAACTTCTCATGTAAAAAAATAGGGGAAAAATCAGATTAAAATCGATTAGAATTTGATTAAAAATCAATTATAATCATACACCTTTAATCGATTATTAATCGATTGAGAATCGATCATAATTAGCCGTAATCAATTATAATCCAAGCAACAGCTACTCTATTACATTAATCGATTAAGATTGATTAAGGCTGATTATAATCGATTAAAGGTGTATGATTATAACTGATTTTTAATCAAATTCTGATCGATTTTAATCTGATTTTTCTCCTATTTTTTTACCTGGGACAAATTCACCTGCGTTGTTGCTACACCAGAATTGTGACGATTTTAGATAGAAGAAGAGTTAGCGCTGATGGAACTACGGTTTATTATATTTCTTCCTATCAAGAATCGCCTCGTTTCCATACAAAATATATGCTTATATACTTATCCATCAGAGAGAAGGAAAGAAAATGAAAGGAAAGAATGATAAGGACAGAAAATAACATAAGACCATATATGGAAAGAAAGAGATATAAGGACAAAGTATAAGGACGAAAATATCAGAACAATACGGTCATTATGCCATACAGTGTACTCAAGCGGGAGCGTTACAAGAATTACTATATCCTACAAACTACTCTCTAAAAGAAGGTGCATGTGTGTAGGTTTGAGTATAAGTGAGCAGAATCTCATGCTCACACCCACATCCTAAAGGCAACCTCATAGTCGGTTATTGAAAGACAGAAACAGACATCCCACATAACATCATTCATCATCTAAAAATAAAAAAAATATAAGTCTTTTAATATCAGCATCAGACTTACGTGGTAACTCGAAGCATGTATGACCTAAAATAGAAATGAAAGAGAGCATTTGTTTTTCGATATGAAAATGGAGCTTACTTTATTCAATCGTTGACAATCTTTAAAAAAGTATTAGCTTTTCAATATCAACATAAGAGTTACTTTGTAAATTGAACCATGCATGATCTAAACTGAAAAAAGAAGAAATATGAAGTTTTCACTATGAGCATGAGACTTACTTTGTAAACCAAATCGTTTATTATCTCAAAATGGCACTAAATAAAAGTGCTTATTGTTCAATACCAGCATAAGATTTTCATTATCAACCAAATCGCTTGTGACCTAAAATAGAAATAAAAGAAAATATATTATTTTCTCAAATATGAGCCTGAAACTCACTTTGTAAAATGAATCATTCATGATCTACAATAGAAATAAATAACATATTAGGTTTTCAATTTTGAACAATACACTGACATTGTAAATCGAGTGATATATAATCTGAATGAGAAACGAAAGAATGCATTAGTTTTTCGATATGAACATGAGACGTACTTCTGAAATCAAATTGTGTATAATGTGAGATAGAAACGAAATAAAGTATTAATTTTTCAGGATGAATATGATACTAACCTTGTATACCGAATCATTCGGTAGCTAAGATAGAAAGCAAAGAAAGTATTAGTTTTTCAACATGAAAATGCCACTTACTTATTAAAATCGTTGATGATGGTAAAAAATTAAAGAAAACATCGGTTTTTGAGACTGGACACGGGTCACATGTTGAAATTCTTTAAGTATCTGATCATTTGATATTAAAAGATTTAGTCAAGTTGACACTTCGTTTATTTCTCACGAGAATGGATTAGTAAAATTCACGTAAAACAATCATTTGAAATATTCTAGATCTTCTGGGATTGAGATGTGCCTTAATATCTAAAAAGAATATCAAAACATCTAACAGCTTAGAAGTCTGGATGGTTTATCCGATAGCATTACGAAAACTGTGCACATAGTGCACTTGAAGAATCAAAAGCTAGCTGAATTTTAAAACACAAAAAGTAAGAAGAGATGGTACTCATGATCAGTATTTTTATTGAATACAATAAAAATGTGAACAGTAATATTCAGCTCCTTTGGGAATGAGTAAAGCATGTTCGAAAATCCTAGTAAAATTTATTATACGCAAGAAATTATGATAAAGGTCAGAGTAAGATAAAACGATCGTTAATATACCTTACTTTGAGTTTATTTCCCGTAAATAGAGATTTATAACAAATCACATAAGACAAGCATTGCTTACCTGATTCTTTGGTGATTTCTCAATCAATTGGAATTTGATCACGACACATTCAATACCAGTTCAAATGAAAAACACTTGAGCATAAGCGTCATCGCGATAAGTCTATATGTTAAAGGCTTAATCTTTGATTATTATTCGATTACAGAATTAAAGTCTGGAAAACTGAAAAGACAAGGATATTTCTAGAAATATGATTCATCGGTTTCTATCAGAACGATATAGACGTACTGCTTAGATGCCATGTAAATGACAATAATCTGTACATTTGTATGCTCAAATTGAAGCTTTTCATTCGATTTGAGAACCTCCAGTCGTACGATTCTTTTACGAATAAACGAGTTATAATGATAATCTGGGTCCAGAAGCTTCTGTTACTCTCACTCTCTACAAATTTTAGAAACTAAAATGCCTATACTAAGTCATTATTTTAATATTATTTAACAAAATGAAGCAACAATAAAATATAACGTTGATACTAATAATACTTATTATTTGTTCGCGAACTGTTAACATTATATTTTTTTCTTTGTATATTCAGAACTCAGACCAAAGGATGTAAAGATAAAATAACATTACTCCAAGATTGTAAACTGGTTTCAGATTTTGAAAAAAACCTGTTATACAGAAAGGATTACCCATAATTAAACACATTATACTAACTAAGTGAGCAGTTTTCGGTTAACTATAAATCTCTAACATTGAACGAAAAAGAAGATTAAAACAAGATTCAAGTATCTGAACTGTCCTTCTGAGAACTTTAAAGCTTTCACCATGATCTTTCCATCAAAATATTCTAAAGATTTCAAAAACGTCGGAAACTTTTCGAAATTTCAAACTAGAGTTCGGAAACTAGCTTCAGTTCCATATTATACCTTTTTGAAATTTCAAATGTTCGAAAACCGTTTCAGTTTTCAATGAAAGACTTCGTACACCGAAAAAGTATTATCGCGATCCACTTCGGGTGCCATCTCTGTTTTCTGACAATATTAGTTTCTCACAATACGTTAAAGGTTTTTGAAAATACAGTTTGCTCTTCGAAAGCAAGAAAAAGACATTTCACAATACTGTCAGAGCGTTAAAATCGGTCTCTTAGGAGACATTGTTGTTTCAAAACCCCTGGAAACCAAGAAGCTATTTTCAGGAATGGTGGAAGTCTTCGAAAGCCTTCTCGGAAATATCTAAAGATTTACGAATACACTTCTGAAGGAGTTTCAGTTTTTCAGGAAACGGATTTATTTTAGAGAGTACCGATATAACTATACCCTTATACCCATATCCTGATATCTATACTCTTATACTTATACTCTTATGACTATATCTTGTACCTATATCCTTCTATCCATACCCTTATAACGATATCCTTGTGACTATACATTTGTGACGATATCTTTATACCAACATCCTTATGAATATATTCTTATGTGTGTACCCTTATTACTGTATCCTCAAGAGTATATAATTACACCTACAACCTTACACGGATTTCCTTACGAGGAAATCTCTCCAAATGCTAAATGATTTTGAGTTCAAACTCTAACCATCGATAGGGCACATATACTGCAGAAAAAGCCTAAATGCATATGAATACAAGTTGCTATTAGGCTGAGATATCGACCGCGTAGCATAATTTCGCAGCAGAACCTTATTTTTCCGATAATATCAAAGTTGTGAATTTGATGAGAAACTTTGCCCACATCGAGAATTCATTTAGACTAGCTTGCCTACAAAGTATTAACATCATTTGACAACTTATCGCGAAGAGATGAGTTTTGCAAAATATTTAAGCATAAGACATTATCCATAAAAGAAGCTCTTCATGATAACATTCTAGAATCTGGAGGAAAAGTTGTCCAAAATTGTAAAACTTTGTAGGCAAGCTGGGTTAATTAAGGTCTTGATATAGACAAAGTTTCTGGTGAAAATTGGAAACTTTGATTTTATTGGACAAGCAGGGTTCCGGTGAAAAAATTATACAACAACGTCAATATGTCAACCAAATTGTAACTTGCGCCCATATCCTTTTAGGTCTTGTCTAGTGTATATGTGCCCTGTCGTTGGACAAATTTTGATCTCAAAAGTTTTTTAGCATCTTTGAATGTTTCCTCGTCAGACCTGTACCCTGATGACTATATATGGATCATTTACTTGAAATTAATTTAAGTTTTACTATCTAACACTTAATATGAGGTTTAAGATTTTCTTCTGAAAACTTTATTTTAAAAATTAAGTGTTAATAACAAACCTAATACTTAATATCAAGTTTAAGTGATTGCGGTAAATCAATAGCATTTAATTTCAAGTTATTCATCACCCCTAAATAGACGCAGCACAGTGCTACTGTTTGAGCCATATTAAAGAGGACCCGTGATAACCTCTAATCGGCTCCGAACAAAAACAGGTCTTGTCCTGTCAATAGCGGAGAAGGCAGCTTCCTGGAATCTGATTGGTCAATAGAAAAGAGGCATCAACTAAACACATGTCAATGGCGATTTTTCTGTCTGTTGTAGGAATAAAACCTATTGCTGCTCGGGACTGATGAGAGGTTATCAGGAATCCTCTTTTGTATGGTTGAAAAAAGCATCACATTTTCTCTATGAGTAATGAAAGGCTCAAACTTGAGTAAATTTTTTGTAAACCAATTACTCAAACCTAATTTTAAGTGAGTTCGATGTTTAGTATAAAAAAGTTGAACTTGATATTAAGTGTAAAACCATAAAACTAAACTAAATGTTAAGTTAAGCTAAATGGTGCATCCCTACTAATAATTATAATCGATTCAAAAAACTAATCGATTGCGGTGGATTATAATCAGTATGACTTGATTTTAGACGATTCTTATCCTAGTGATTATAATTGATTCAAAAATCTAATTGATTGCGGTTTATTATAATCAGCATGACCTGATTTAAGGCGATTCTTATCCCAGCGATTATAATCGATTCGAAAACCTAAGTGATTATGGTGGATTAAAATCAGCATTCCTTGATTTAAATCAAAAAAAAATCATCAACTACTGATAAAAATTGATTACTGCTAAATATTGATTTTAATTGATTTTAAAAAAATCAAAGATAATCGATTATGCTCGTTGTACATTGATTTTAATCAATTTCAGTGAAGAAAACGATTATAATCGGTTAAAAACTAATGATTCGTAATCAATTATGCGAAAAAACCGATTATAAGCTTTCATTTAATCAAAAACCATCAACATTGCTTGATTTTCATCATTTAATTACTCCTGAAATCGATTAAAATCATGCATCTGTTGATTTTCCTGCTTATTTTTTTTACATGGGGGGTGTCTTTAGGTCATACGGGTACCTTCATACAAAAGGCTTTGAGAACCTATAGATACCCCATATAATAGGACTTGAGGACCTAAGAGTACCCTCAAATAGTAGGACTTCAGGACCTATGGCTACCTCCATATAATTAGATAATATAATATATAAACATAAGGAAATTACTAATGATTGATTACATTAGAGATCAGTTAAATAAATACCCAGTCTCCAGTTCTGAACTGGCACTGTTGCATATCTACTTAACAAGGTGCATAGACTCAATTTTCACCCTAAACGAAAAAAAATTCTTGCGTTCTATCATAACGCATACTCTCTTCTTTATAATGAAAAACGAATAACGGTATTATACGTACAAATAAATTACAGAAAACAAATGTCGATATCGGACGCATTTTAAAACCTACCATCGACTAGACGGGATAAAATTATCTATGCATATATCGTTCTCTTATCTACAAATAAATGTCGACTGCACAAAAACATTCTTTTTCTCTCTGCTCTTAACAAACTATATTCCTCTGTTTCTGTTCTCTAAAGGTCAGAATCGACTAGAAAAAGCATTTTTTTTTTGCTTCCTTCTCCTAACATTCTATATTCTTCTCGTTCTGTTCTCGGTACGTCTACATCGACTACACAAAATATTTTTTTTTATTTCCTCATGACATTTTATATCAATCTCATTCTATTCTCTACACTCGAAAAAAACATCCAAAACAAGCGTTAGAGATATCGCGAAGCATTCAAATGCGTGTGAAGCCAAAAAAATGCATAAAAAATCTATACAATGTTTTTTTCTCTCTGCTTTCAACAAACTATATTCCTCTATTTCTGTTCTCTACAAGTCAATACCGACTGCACACAGATATTTTTTGCTTCGCTCGTACGATCTTATAATTCCTGTCTTTTGAGGTAGCACTCTTTCTGTAATGACTGTACTGTTTGCTTAGACTACAGAAAATGCTATATGTCTTAGAAGACGGCCGATTTGTCTGACGTCTAGATTAGATATGAGTAACATATAATTCAGACGTGAGGTGCATCTTGTTTTCAAAGCATTTAGAACCCATAGACACTCACCTATCTTAGGTATCGTTATGGTAAATATTGACATAGGTCTTTTTTTAATCAAATTATTGTTTGATTACTCATATTCTAGGCAACATCATTAAAGTAATTATTGATTGTTTTTCTAACTCTAAATTACATTGACTTGTCTTTAGTAACTACATACTCAGAATATAATAAGACTAGTTCTTTAATATATTATTTGTCCAGTATACTATTAACTAGTCACAGTGATCAACTACAAAAACATTTTATTTTTTCATTTTATGTTCTACTTTGTGTTATCTACCAGATGATTTTCGAAACTTTTAATATATTTGTTCTAACTAGAAAATCATTATTCGCTCCCTTGCTAATTATTCCTTATAATTTATTGATTATATTTTTTTTAATCTATAAGTTCATCTTGAATACATCTGGCTGCTTTGTTTTGATCAACATTTTTCATTTTGCAGATTGATAGATAAGCCAAAATTATTTTTCTATGTTAAATACTTATCGTAAGTTTCACTTGATTTTTGTTTAAGAAAAGATTGATTGATAAGATATGTAGGAGAGAAGAAAAAACTACATGAGATTTACAAAACAGTAAAGCATTAACACTAAAGATGTAAAGAAATTGTGAAAAATTTTAAAATGTAAATAAATAGATCTAATTCCATCAAAAACTTCATGCTGTTTGGTTTAATATAGAAGTCAACTTTTTTGTCTGTATCGAATTTATTACAAAAATTCTTTTTAATTGAATTTTTTTGTTATTCAATGTAGGTCGTTTATATCAGAGCCCGAATCGAACCGACTTTTGTTGGTTCGAGTTCGGTTCGATTGGTTTTCACTTTTTAGAACTTGGTTCGGGTTCGGCTCGGTTCGAATTCGTTTTTGCAGAACAAGTTCGGGTTCGGTTCGGTTCGCCTTCATGCTTGTAGAACAAGTTCGAGTTCGGTTCGGTTCGAATTCGTTTTTGCAGAACAAGTTCGGGTTCGGTTCGATTCGGCTTTATTTTATAAAAGAGGGCTCGAGTTCGGTTCGGCTTTATTTTATAAAAGAGAGTTTGAGTTCGGTTCGTTTGTTCTAACCAAGATTTCATCTACTGTCTCTAAGAAAACCTTGTAAACTCAATTACATTCACAACTGTGTTATAAAATACCCTGTCCAATGCATAAATAGTGATTTCCTCTCAACTGCAAGAAGTATTTTAGCATTTATTCAGCTTTTCATAAATATAATCTTTCATTTTGATTCACATAAGAATGACATGGTTAAGTTGAATAGTCAAAAGTACAAAAACAATACGACACAAGAGTACAGAAAAATATTTATATTAAATACAATTATCAATGTCTTTTATTATTTTCTATTGAGCGTAGAAAAAGTATATCATTAACTGTACTTGGTTCGAGACCAGATCGGCGCTGTGTGACTACCTGCCCAGCTGCGCTAAATTCACGTTCCACAGCGGCAGAACTGCAAGGAACAGCAAATATTTTCCTTGCAAGTTTACTTAAATAAGGAAACATTGGTTGATGTTGTTGCCAAAATATAAGTGGATTTGTATAAATCTCATTATCCTTAAGTTAAAAATCAATATATAAATCGACTTCATCTTTTGTTTGTGGCACTACAACTGGAGCTATATCATCCATTAATGATTCTAAGAAAAGTTTTGGTTTCTTTCTTAAAGGTTCATTAATATCATTACAATCATTAGATGATATATTTGTCGTAGTTAGACATGTGCGGGACCAGTCCCGGTCCCGGTCCCGGTAGCCGGGACCGGGACCAAAAAATAGAATTTTACCGGGACCGCGACCGGGACCGGGACCAAAAAATAGAATTTTACTGGGACCGGGACCAGGATCGAAAAACAATTTAGTCCCGGTCATGTTTGTCGTTGATAAGAAACATCGGCGGAAATAGAAGTGAGAACTGCTCCAGATCTAAAACCGGCAGATTCTGCAACAACTTCTCTGACTATGGATAAATAACAGAAAAAGTAAGGTTACTTAGACTGGGTGTGGAACAAAAACCAAATTAAACACATTCGACGCGATTCGGTTTTATTAAAGAGTAGCTCTAGAGATTCATTTTCTTCTGCATTCATCTTGCGATAAATGCACTGCTTGGTCTTTTCATCCTATACTGATCTGTCGTTTTCTCTCTTCCATTTGTAATATCACATGTAGCGAAGTAACCATCCTGTAGTTTGGCGAAACTCCTGTGAGGTCATTTCAGCATGACATGCCATTCGAGAAGTTGAATCAGCAACCCAATTCGAGCGCGAATTCACTAATCGCAAGCTCGAAGAAAAGGAAGGATTTAAGGGCAATGTCCGCAGACGCTGTACTGGCTGCTTTGCGAAAGGAAGGGCACAACAGTCAAGAGAAGCGAGCTATGCGGTAGCAAAGAAAGTAAAAACGTTCTGTTGTGAGTAACAATTTTTTTTGTCTTGATTTTTTTAACAAGACCCATCATGCTATGGAATAACGGACTCAAAAAGAGCTCTGAAGGCAGAACAGATAAAGCATTATGTTCAGCCTCCTGTCTAAGAACAAAGAAAAATAAAGTACTTTTCTATACAGTTTCTCGTTAAAATGTAGCGTGGCTCACTGTTAGGCCACATCGTAGCGAATGTGTTAACTGAGCCCAGGACTAAAAAACAGAATTTCGCCGGAATCAGCAGCAAAAGGAAAATTTCCACCGGGACCGGGACCGGGACCAAATGAAAATTTTCACCGGGACCCAAACCGGGACCAAAAAAAAATTTACCAGGACCGGGACCAGACCGGGACCAAAATTCAATTTCACCGGGACCAACGACCGGGACCGGGACCAAAAAAAGTTGGTCCCGCACATGTCTAGTCGTAGTTGATGATGGTGGAATTGCCATTCGGCATGAAGAATGACATTCAATTATTTGCATTTGTGTAGCATGTCTTAATTGTTTATAATTTGGATGTAAAAATGTACCCATAACGTGCAAATTTTCAATTTTAAACATAGATTCTAATAATTGCGATGCTCGTTTAGCGAAGAATTTCATACCTAAAAAACAATAGGAGAAAGAGCGTAAGAATATTCTATATTATTAATAGGAAAAACTCACCACCTCTCATTGTCCGTTCTATTTTTATAATTTCTTGTTTTAGATAACCGATACAAGGTAATGTCAAAAATAATGATGGTGAATTACTAAGTTGAATTTCATTCATTACATATTTCCATGGTTCCAAAAATTTTATTAATTGACTAACTATATTCATATTGATCTTCTCGAGTCTTGACGACTCTTGTTTTTCATATAAAATACTTTTCAGAGGATGATAAGCTTTTTCAATACTTGATAATAATTCATGCAAAGAGAGCCATCGCACGACCGAAGATTGATGAAGCGTGGTAAATTTTGAAAATTGTTTTTTATGACTATCATCAACAGCTGTTGAACCATATTCATCTTCTTGTTCAACTTGAATATATCGATCAAGGTTGACCTAAATAACAGCGATAAGGTATTTAAAAACAGTCTAATTCTATTAGAATAGCATTTTGTTTGTTACCTTTTTGGTATATTTTACTAAAGCTTTACAATAATGAATAGTATCTAAAATTTCTCTTGCAGATGTTGGTAGGTCATAAATTGTAGTTGATGAATAATCGATAATGCCATCATCATCATCACTAATTTCGGAATCATCTGTTTCATAATCATTTTCACCATTAAGTAATTCCATCTGAAAATCAATTTCTGGTGATGCTTCAATTGTGGTTCTGTATTTAGTTGTTTTATTAGGTGTTTTTTCTATTCGTTCAGTAACTGTTGTTGTTTTATTTTTATCATTCTTTTTTTCCTTTAACAAGTTTTGATAAAAAGTGTGCTTCAGAATATTGTTAAGACGATGAGCTGTACAAAAAAGCACCGTAAAACCATCTAGACCTTTAATAAAATTACTACCACGATCAGTAACAAATACTATATCAGACAGATAGTCTTCTAGTCCAAAAACTAATAATTCCTTGCGTAACAGCTGCAATAACAAAGAAAATGATTTAACACAAAAAAATAGTTTGATTTTCATACTTTCATTATATTTTCACCACTTTTCTTTCTTGCCTTAAATTCAGTACAAAATAAATCAACCGAGTAATATTTACCATCTTTTTCAACAAAATGTGCTGTTGCGCCTAAGTAATAAATTTTACGATACTTGTCGCTCCATATGTCTCGACTGATACACACACCACCATGTTTGACAGCTTCCAACAAACGATCCTTGAGTAATGACCTTTCATCCTTAGCTAATCTTTGTATTTCATTTTTAATTGTTCGATCACAGCTAATAACATCATCAGAAGATAATACTGTATCAGGACCAAATTCTCGACCTGAAATCAGAAAACGATTTGTCGAATCGCTTTAAAGTAAGTATCTCTTACCAATTTTTAGACATTCATCGATCACAGCTTTAAAACCGAAGTCTTGAACAATTTGAAAAGATCGCATTGAATGGGCGATCCATCGAGCACAGACTTTCTTCATTTCTTCTTTTCTTTTAGCAATAGCTTTTGTAACAGGAGCTGTGCGCTGATCAGTTTGACGAGGACTTGATTTTGATAAAAAATGCTGATCCAGAGATGTTTGGGTTGACGATAATAATTTAGAACATTTATGAGAATTAATGTGAGTAGCGCTTGAATTTACATAACGATAAGTTTCCAAACATTTAAAGCAAGATGCAAAACCAGGAATTGCTATAAATTCTTCTTTACCATGTAACTTTTTAGCTGGAAAGCCCATTTCATTTCTCTTCCAACACACTGCTGAGACACGTTTACTTTCATTTGGTATAACTTTATAATTTGTATTATCATTCATCAATAATAATTTAATGGACTCCGAAGTGTAATTTGAAGTCGAGTTGATGGTAGGTTCTGTAGATGAAATTTGAATTGACGAATGAGAAATTGAAGAGTTAGATGATGCCATTTTAACAATAAGTTGAAGTGAGTAGTTTATGAGAAAAGAAACTCGAGTCACCTCAATATATACACAAGAAGAAAAGATGATATGTCGATCATTTTAGAAAATTACATTGTTGTCAACTAGACGAGCAGCCGTCCGTATATGACGCATGAAACAATCGAACAGATAGAGGAAATAAATTAAATTTTTCTCTGTGCATAAGTGACCAATTGTCATGAGTAAATTGTCTGTATTTGTTATGATAAAAGAATAAAACAATGTAGAATAATCGGTCAACGGACGGTCACTCATTGTTAACAACAGATGTTTTAAGAAATAGATGACAGTTCAATTAATACTAGTTCGGTTCGGTTCGACAGCATTTTTCAATAAATGGTTCGAGTTCGGTTTGGTTCGACAGTATTTTTCAATAAATGGTTCGAGTTCGGTTTGGTTCGACAGCACTTTTCAATAAACGGTTCGAGTTCGGTTTGGTTCAACAGCATTTTTCAAAAAGTGGTTCGAGTTCGGTTCGGATTGACTCGAACCGAACCGAACCATCTTAGTTCGGTTCGAGTTCGGTTCGTTTTCGGGCTCTGATTGGGACAGTAAAATGGGTGATCTTACAAGTACGAATAGTGATCTTACAATCACTATTACAGATATGAAGGAAACAGTTTCCGAATCGGAAAATATAGTCAACATGTTAAACTAAAAGATTAAGGATTACGAAGGTGAATTAAAATACGAAAAAAACTCTTAGATTAAGTGATTCGGATAGTTCCAATTCATCGTTTTTATAAAAAGAAGTAAAATATTTTTTCAATTGGGTTACGAAATAAGATTCATGATCTTTGTCTTACAGATTATGGGCTGTGATCTATGTTACCTGGCTATGGTTAACGTGTGCATTTGACATGTTCAATAATGTTGTTAATCTTTATGTTTCCCTAGACTACACTATTTTTTGTCTTTATGTATATTTATATGTACTCAAATCCATGTTATGTATGTGTGTGTGTGTGTAAAAAAGCTCGAATAAATGAGAAAATAAGATGTCGAACAAACATCTTTTGGAAAAGAAATTTATTTATGGAGACATATCATAATAGACCTTCATGAGCCCATGATCAATGATGCAACCTAAATGACGAGATTTTATTGTTGGATACTAGAATTATCTGCAGTATTTTATACGTCAAAAGCTTTAGAATTCAAATCTTTTCCAAGCAGAAACTTGCAAGATCCTAACTTCTAAAAAATTTTCCTCTTGTAACGGTTCTTCTTATCAACCCGAGTCATCGAGATTTAACGGCCCAATTGCTCATTCTGGGATATTAACGTTTTCAATAGGGGGTGTGCTCAATACTAACGGATTGATTACACTAATTTGGAAAAGACAGTAATTTATGTACTCTCAAAGATATAGAATAAATGAAGAATGTACTCTGTGAACATCTTTGCAAATGTTGACTTCAATTTCATATGAAAGATTAATCAATCTTACTGCCATCAAAAGATTCCACTTTAGGAATTTATTAGTTTCCTATGCCTTCATTTCATCTAATGCAGTATTATTAGTCGGATTCCTAGGTTG
>CAJNOP010001256.1:0-40164 GCA_905250075.1 Rotaria sp. Silwood1
GTTTTCACATGACGGAACCCAATATCACTGGATTTAGAGATGGTTATTTCTCCTTGATTTATTTTAATTTTAAACTTGTTGAATTTTAAATGAAGTATAGATTTGAACGTTGAAGAGTTAAATAAATTTTAAATTTGATTTATTTATATGAATTTCAATAAGTTAAATTTAAAATAAATTTAACTTTTTGGATGTCAGAACTTAAACTAATTTTAAATGTAAATTTACAAATTTACATTTAAAATAAATTTAAACTCTCATACCTGAAAACTTAAATTTATTTTAGATTTAGATTTTTAAAAATTAATTTTTGGACTTATTAAGTTTTTATAAATGCAAAATTGATCATCCCTACACTGTTGTAATTTTTCAAATCATTATAATAACGTTACTTATGATCATGATGATCACGACTTGAATAAGGTTAGACAATTCTAAGTCTTCAAAAAAGCCTGGTAGATAAGTCGAATTACTTACTGAATCAATAGAGTAAGATGAATCCGTCGACACTTCAACTTCTGGAATACTATTATTTATTAGCACGAATCTCACAGAAGTGAAACACCAACTGGTCAAATTCAATGAGTCACATGGGTTGATATTTCTACTTTCTCTGCTAATTTTAGTATAGAGCTAAAACTGTTCCACTTAAATACTGTTTATGTGGCTTAATACAATTAATAGTTCAGTCCATTTTATCTGTGAATGATGTGTTATCATACTGAATAAATACTTTGTTTTCATTTATTGCCTAAATGAAATTTCCAAAGCGTTCACATGGTGAAGCTTCTTGATCGTTAACAATTCTGAGATGTACAACCCATGTAGAAAAATGTCAATGAAAAACTTAAATAAACCGATTATTTTTTTTTTGTTAAAAATCGATTAAAACGATGCCACTTAATTCTTACTGAAAATAAATTTTTCAATATGAAAAATAGATTTCATTTGATTTTACTATTTTAAATCGATTTTTAGTCGAATAATAAAGTCCTATTGATTGAAATTGGTTTTTAGAAACTGATCAAGAATGATTAAAATCAAATGATATCTATTCTTGAACCTGACAAATCAGATTCTGACTGGATCCAAATGGTGTCTTTTTAATTGACACTTGTTCATAAAAAAATTAATTCTAATCTAATTTATCGATATTTTTTCTTACACAAGTCAGTATTAATTGGTGTCCATCTTAACGCCTGCTATACGTGTCAAAGTCTACGCTAGTGTGATAATCACGATCTGCTAAGCTAGGTAGTTCGAAAAAAACAGCGGTTCGAGTTCCTAACTTAAAACCCGAGAAAAACCTGTTTTACGACCACTACCATTTAAATCAAGTGAAAATTAACTAGTTACTCTAATTTTGATTAAATGATGATAATTCCACCTTAATCGATCTTTAGCTAGGAAGAAGTCGACTAGAATCATTTTTTTTTGTCTTGTGTGAGAAATTTCCCTTGCAAAACAGAAATAAAGTTCGGGCTGGACGACCCGGAAGAATTTGAAGCCCGCCCGATCCACTGGTCTTCGTTGAGGAGGCCCGCACGGTCCGGAATAAAGACCTTCTCGGGCCAAGCCGGACCGAGTCACCGGGCCGAGTGGCCCGTTTCGAGCCCTGGTGTGGGTATGGGTGTGGGTGTGTGGGTGGGTGTGGTCGAACTGAAGATTCACACTCACACCGAAATCGACACCCATCCACACCCCCACTCACCCACAGCCTTCTTCATGATATACTGTACATTAATGGCATGTTTCGTAATGGAGTCACATTCATGACTTCGAAAATTATAATCATAATCTGATAGTAATAAATAATTTTCATTTCCGATTGTTTACCATGACTAGCAAAATAAAATAATACTAAATCATCATATTGAACTGTATCAGCAAATCTATCCATTATCCTGTAGAAATGATTTAAATCGCAGTTCAATTCTAAAGTTATGTCGAAATTGATAGATCGAAGAATTGTACTTAAATCTTCAGCGTCATTAATACAGTACTGTAATGGATCACGTCGATATTTATTGATACCAATGATTATGGCACACTTTCGTCGATAAACAACAGACGATGCCATTGAATCTAAAGAGTGCCAACAAATGTTGAGAAAAGAGAAATCTTTTTCTTTTCATGTATTTGATGAATTTTCAAGTTGATTTACTTTATAATTCTATAACTTATCAAATTCTTTGCAGAAATTCTCGTAGAACTTTTTGTACTATTCGATATATACGTATCTATGAAAGATGATCTACTTTTCTATATGTATATGGTCCTTTAGAACTAACTATAATAGAAGTATGAAAAAGAATATGTCATGAAGTTTATATTTTGTGTTTGGCATGTGCGCAAACTTTTTTTTTCGTTCTGACGATGTTTGCTTATATCAATAAAGTTTTTTGTTGATGTTGTGTCATAAAATTTCAAGATAGTGCTCAAAACAGTAACACACCTGCAATTCTTATTTGTTCTGTTCTCTCTGCGATTTTGCTTACTGGTTGTCGAGAAGTAACGGAGAGAAAGAAAAACAATTATATTTTCTTAGTGACTAATAGTCTTGGTTTTTTCCCATTTAAAAAGACTTTATAAAGTATAAAAAAATATATATTTCGATCTATTACAAATTTTCACATAGAATTTAACATCTAAACCATGTCGAGAGTTTCTTCTACCGATGACAATGAACAAATATTAGCTGCAGCATTTTCAGCAATATTGGGCAAAGAAATTCTACCTGAGTCGAATGTACCACCACAAACACAACAGCATGTAAACAAAATTTCCATATTTGATCAACATTTAACATGTTTTGTTTATGGAAAAGTTGGCCAACAGGATACAAATAAAGATGAATCATTTATAACAATATACATCACAATTCTAGCAACGAAAACTACCTTCCCTGTTACAATTGAATGTGATGCAAGCGTTGATAAACTGAAACAAATAATTTATGAAAAAGCAGATATATTACGTAATAAACAAAATTTAATTTATTGTGGACAAGAAATTGATGAAGGTCATCTGTTGAGTGAATATAATATTCAAGATTCTAGTCAAATAACTGTCGTACGTTTGAGAGCCATGAATTCAGACGATTTGCTAGTCTTAGATAAATCTGCATTGGATACCACGTATGATTATGATTTTACTAATATTAATGACAATGGGAAAAAGTTTATTCGTGGTGGAGTTGAATACCGTCGCCCTTGTGGGTGGAAACGTTATGCAATTAGAGTAGCTGGAAAGTATGAAAATGAAGTCTGGCTTGGCTCGAACAATAGTTCGGATGAATGGCCTGTATCCTATCATGGAACAAGGCATGATGCAGTGAACTCGATTGCACAGAAAGGTTATGATTTAACAAAACATAAGCGTTTTGCTTATGGTCGTGGTGTTTATTCAACACCAGACATTAACATAGCAAAACCCTATGCTAAATCGTTTACCGTAAATGCACAAGAATACCTCGTAATTCTCCAGAATCGTGTAAATCCAAAAACTTTAATCAAATTATCCCAAAATGAAACCGGAGTTGGTGAGTACTGGATATCGTCGAATCCTGCCGATATTAGACCATATGGAATTTGCATAATGAAGAAGCCGTGATATACAATACATTAATTTACACATCGATATTAATTACATGTTTCAACTTTAATTTATGATTTGAACTGAAGACAACTGTAATAAAAATTTATTGTATTGTTATCAAAAAACATCAAAATGTTGATGACTGATGTAAAATATTTTTCTGATGTAGAGTTTCATGAATTATTTTATATATCTGACATCTCAGCTTCTAATAGTCGCAAATATTTAGACATTAGATCTTATACATATATGTTGAATTTGTTTTAATAAACTATGATAAAAATGAAGTTGAAATGAGTCATGAAATATTGTATATTATTTAACGAAAACTTTGGCATTGTTCTTACTTAAATATTACATACTGTGAGAAACAATATTTATCATAATATAAAAAGTAGAAGATAGAGGACATATGAATCGCATTATCAATGAAATTTGTCAGTAAGAATAAAAGCACTATCATTGTATGAAATGAATATGTTAATTCATGTAGCATGGACGGAGCTAAATAAGTTACTATTGGAAGCTAAACATTTGTTTTATGATCTCATTAAAGTGACTTTTGCCGATGATATTGACGAAAATCTTTGTTTTCAATTGACTGTTTGTTCTAATGCACAATGTAGTACAATATTCACACATAATTACTTTTCCATTTAGTCATGACTAATGTTTTCTATTTTCGAAATAGATAAATATACGAATAGTTTAGTAGGACTGTTATGAAGAGGAATAGATAGATTTTTGATTATCTTGAAAATAATCTAAACACGTACAAGAAAATGACCAAAGTTTCATGAAATTTGAAACTGTCGATAGATAATATTTTGAAGATTGAAAGGCATAGTTTTGGAAGACAAATAATAAAAAGTGAGAACCGCAAATCTTTTGCTATATTTGATTTATGGATAGTGAAATCAGAAAATGACATTGCTGTAAGCGAACTCATATCGATAGACATTTCTTATTTCATAATGTTGTATGAGAATTTCTTTGAGTAAAATGATTATTATTTATGTACTATTTACGAACACTATCTAACTAACTTTGATAATCTTTATGATTGTATTTTTGATTATGCATCCTTTCAATGTGTTTCTGATTGCTATAACACAACTTTTTACTACAATAGAGAAAGATGGGCGACAAGATTGTTATTGTTACATGTAATAAATCAATCTGCTCAGTTGAATTGCATATGTAATAAATTGTGTCAGAAAAGATTTCAGTAAAAACAAGGTTTCGAAAAACATATGATAAATTTATTTCAGTTGTCTATCATCAACAAAACCTCGAATAGATTTTATAGTAACGTTGTGATTATCAAATTTTGTAGCCTCCATATATATTTATAAAATTGCTCACTAACTTGGAAGATTAACGACTATAATAACATGCAACGAATTCAATACCGAATAAGAAGAGTGGTTAATCAAGATTAAGATCTAAGGCAAGTAATTTAGAACTATCTTCTGATAGAATCGGTATCAAAACTGTTAAGAAAACAAAGTCATTTTTGGCATAGTACTAGTGAAAGAAAAATAAACTTTTCTACCTGTTTCTGTGAGTTATCTTTTGGCATTGGTCAACGTTCTTGTCATTGCTCTTAAAGAAAATTTTCTTTTCCAAAAGTTTGATCAAGTTTTAGTAACAACGTGCTTATAGTCACATTCCTACTGATTTAAATAATAAGCTTAATATCACCCATAATAATATATTGAATAATCATATTCTAGTTAAAAAAAGAGTTTTTCTTTTTTGATCTGATGTACAGTACTGAAGAGAGATATCAGTGTATATTAGAGTTGCAATATAGTAAGACCAGAATAACCGACTAAATTTCTATTTCTCAGATCAATGTATCTAATTAAAACAATGATCATCTAAATTCTTCGACTATCTCCAGTCTCATTCTGTACTTATGATTCACCGATGCATTACTCAAGAATTCGAACAATATTCTCCACCCGAGTCATTAAATATCCGAATTCCATGTTGATTTTTCGATGCGAGATTCTTACTATTGAATGTGTTTCTTCATTCAAATTCTTAAACTATGGGTTGACTACGACACCAAGTTGGGATATGATTGGTCGAACGTGTTTATGAATTCGACAACAAACAGAGTCGGCCAACTCAATTGGATATGATGAAACTTCTTCTCTGAATCTTTGATGTGCTCTATTTTTTCACTTGACTACTATATCTGTCTCCTATGTTTAATAATTGGCAATATTTGAAGCTTAACTACTTTCGGTACATGCGACTGAAGAGAATATATATATCTGCACTTAATGGGAGTCTATCTTCTTTACTTTTCTTTGTGATGACTGATCGTTCGATAATGTCCTATGCATATCAGAAAAAATATTGCAAAATTTTGGCAAGAACTTTGAATGGTAATCTTCTAATGGAGTTAACGTTGTTAAACACTCTAGAATTTTATGACAGGAAGGTTGGAACATGGTTTCTTTGCTGCGCAGATCCAAGCAATTTGCTTTGCACGTCGATGTATGCTTTATGAGCACAAGTCAGGTATCATCTCATAGAGCAATTAATTTAATAGTAATCCTTCATGAAAGAGAGTGTGGGTGTGGGTGTGGGGTGTGGGTGGGTGTGTGTGGGTGTGGGTGTGGGTGTGGGTGGGTGTCTGTGTGAGTGTGACTTACCAAAAGACACCCACACCCACACCCACACCCACACCATACTCACATCCACACCCACACCCACACCCACATCCACATCCACACCCACACCCACACACTCACACCCGCACCCCACACCCACATCCACACCCCACACCCACACCATACCCACAGCCACAGCCACTCCCACATCCACACCCAGACCCACATCCGCACTCACACCCACACCCTCAAAAAGAAATACGGTGAATTTTCAATACGTATACATTCTAGTAGTATAAGTTTTTGTTCGAATTAGAATAAAGTCAAAGACCTGATTTCAGGATATGCTGTGCACTTGTTTCTGCCATAATAAACTCGAATAATCCCATTCGTGTATAAAATTCTCTCTTGATATACATTTCCAAAAGCTGCATAAGATGACCGACAGTTGCTTGATGATCAATTAAATGATCCCAAACTGACGAGAACAATTGTGCTAATGCTTGCTCTCGATATGTAACATAAACTAATGGACGTTGTGCTTCGGAAGCAGCCATTAATTGAATAATTGCTGTAAAGAAAAAGAAAGATAAAATGGATCTTTTTATTTCTTGATGCATTGTTTAACCTTTTAGTTCTACATCGCCATTGAAAGCACCACAACCCCAGTTACCAGTAGCAACGCCGACACGAGGTTGTTCTGCGGGTATATTCAACGTCTGAAAACCTGTGTAAGCTTTGATCAATTCTCGTTCTGTAGTTTCCATTGAAAATTGCGATCGTCTATCCGAAAAGCAAATTGCATCAATGGCAACTACGTGACACATGCGACAACCCCAAGAATCTCTAAATTTAATGTACAAGAGATGTTGCCATTTGCTGAGTCAGCCAAAAGAACTATTACGTTAAAATCGAAAATCATGCATACCTCGGTGTATTATCGATATAATCATTATTAAATCGAAAGCCAAACCCATAACCTTTATATGAACAATAACGTTCACAACCAATAAGAAAAATACATTCGTCATCTTTCATTACTTCACAGACAAGTAAACTAGTTAACATCTCTGGACAGACCGTAAAACGAATTTCTTCTTGAACACAACCATCACCCATGACACCACCACCCTGAAACAAATAGACATATTCTGAAAGTAATCATCAATTATCGAGTTCTTTTACAATATATTCATTAGCAAAGTCAACCTATAATAAATTGAAACATAATAAATTTTTGTTTGTTTCATAGAATAATAATTAGTAATCAACAGACTTGAAGATAAAAATCCATGTCTTCAATAGTTCGATTGTAAGTTATGTGAACACGTGAAATGGATCGATTAGAATTTCGCCACTTCGGAATACTTTTAGTGGGTAATCTATAACGTTGAAATTGAATCACACCCGTCGGTTCTGAAATGCATCAATTACTATTATTATCATGGAGTAAATTTTGAAGAACGAACTTTCGTGTGTAATACGCTGGAAATAGTTCATAATACATTTCAATTTTTCAATTCTCAATCTCGATGGTATATTTCCATAACTGCCGAAAAAACTAGAAACCAGAAGTACGACTTAACTTTTGCTTGATATCTCGAAAGCATCTACCTGTCAAAATTAAGGTCTTGATAATTTTGAGTGTGACGATATGTAGCTGAATTTTCCCTTGTTTCATAAAGACAGAAAAATGCACATGCCAATAATGATGCACATTGGTATTGTGACATAACGACTGACCGATTGGTTCCGATACTTAGTAAAGGTAATGGCTATAAAGAACAATACGACATATTGAATTAAAGTTTTACAATGATAGCCTCTTGCCATAATTCAAACACATTAAACTAACGAAAGATAAACTCTCATTAATTTTCGATAATAGTTACGACCTATCTTGACATGAAAGTCCTATTAATTTTAAAAAGTAAAACTACTTTCTTTGTATTTTGTTTTGTCATAGAGAATACAACAATCATTTAATCGATACAATCCATCGATCTCGGAACAGGTACGCAACCGTACTTAAATTATACTCGATATATTTTTATTAATAGTTATTATGAAACCAAAAATCAGTCCTAAGACCGTAGGTGATATTGATCAAAGTATTCGACAAACCTGACTACAAATTTTGTCGACATTGAGTGCTAAGTTAATAATGTTTAATAGAACATGCGACATGATATTATTTCGAACTTCAGGTGAATATTCCTGCAGAAAATAATTCATAATAATCAGTAATAAATCGGCTAGAGTTTACGTAGTCGATCAATTGTTCTAGACAGTTCAGATTCATATTCTTTCGGTGATATTGTTCGATTGTATTCTAGTAGACAAAATAGAGATGCTTTTAAATATATTCCAGTTGAACTTCTTCCTACTTTGATATCTACTACAGTAGCTCTTTTTTCTTTACATTTCTGCTGTAAATTGTTCAACGCATGTTGAATAATTGACCAACGTCTTTCTCTGTTTAACTAAAATAAAGACAATAAGATGCCAATGAAATGTAGCCTAAGTCTAAATGTAAAAACTTATAGTAACCAATGAAAATGCCCATCGTTTCTATTCTATTACAAAATTTAGAAATTTCAAAGTAGGCTTCTGTAACATCCGAGCTTTGCTTTTCACAGAAAATTTGAAATATTGGTTTGAGATAAATCACATTATGACTCATAATAAGTATGTGAAAATTGTTACAGGATATTTGAGTATATGTTCAGTTAAGAAACATTGCTGATCAATATTCACACCGAATTCTTGACTCTCATGATATGTCATGAGTTGAGTTCGCTTCATCGAAATTATGTCTAAAAGATCCAGTCGGATTAAGACTAACTTGGCAAGTATGCCGTGCTTCTATTTGTAAGATCGTTCGACTACTTCACTCTCAAAAAAAATTGTGAGGAATCATCCAGATCGAGGTAAATACACAATCAGACAGATTACTACATGGCTCTTCGATAAGAATAATGATCTTCGAAAACTGTTCGTCTTTAAGAAATTCTGAAGAACACGACAAGACGTCATACGAACAAAATCTTTTTCTTTAACCTGTTTTTCTATTGTAAATTCAAATATTAATACAATACTGCATTCTATTATTAACAGTTCTTTGAAGCGAATTTCATTCAATCAACTTCCTTCCTTTTGAAGGCAAAAATAACAAAATAAAACCGAAGTCAATATGATATTTCACTTTGACATGCTCTTTCAACCAAAAAACCAAGAGTAATAATGTAAAGTGAGTCTAGATAGATGAATCTGAATTACCAAATCGGCCATTGTTGTCCAATGTTTGGTCAATATCTCCATCTAATAACACGTCAGAAGACTGACAAATTGAGCAAATTCTATATACACAAACTGAGGAGCTGTAAGTTCTGATCAACTTGACAACACAATAATGCATCGGTAAGTAAAGTCTTTCAGACATTGTAAAATTTTTTGTTATTTCCTGATTATTCTTATACTTTTTGTAATCTATATTTTGATTCTTTTTTGTACAACTAAATTTTTTGTAAGATGATGTAAAAATTTTTCGTTTGAGCTTTTCTCGGATTTTTACTTATGTAAAATATTGTTTTCATTTACTGCAAATTATTAATTCTAGAAGAATTTAATAATAAACTAAGATGAATAAAGATAACTAAAAGGACAATTTAAGCCCCATTTTCTGAAAGTCTTAAGCATAAATAAGATTCACGACATACTCAAAGACTGATCTACCCAGTATACAATGTACATGTTCCTCTTGACTTACAGTCAATGATAATGGCGAACACGGCATATGAACATGATCTTCATCCCATTTATCAATATAAGTTCCATGTCCATTGATTGGCTCTGGATCACGATCAGGATGCTTTTGATCGTATTTAAATGGCTACACAAATTAAGATAAAAATGTTTCGTCTCATTGTCGCAAAATTAGACGTACCTTAATCATGAAGATAATATTTTTGTCTCGTACATTATACATATCAGGTAATGTTGGTGGATAACGAAAAAAGTTATTTATTTTTTCTAGTTCTTCACCCTATTAAATGAGACAATGACTGCCACTAACAACTGACGTAATTAAAAACAAACTCACAAAAAAAATGCCATCGTCTGGGTCATCGACGTGTGCGAAAGCATCTCTATTCGCGTGTGGAGATGACTCTCGTTTCGGCTTTTTTTCAGTTGAACTTATTTCTTTTTCATTAATCAATGGTTGCTTGCTACTACTCATAGTTGGTGTAAAATGCAGATCGATCGATGTTTTGTTTTCACTTTCTGCAAAAAAGAATGCTTGTGAAGAGAAGAACGAAAAAAAGATCCTGTAAAAAAAAACAACGGTAAGAAGTAATATTTACAACAAAACGGTGTGCTTATTGTGCGCTCGGCAGTCTTTTTCTCGTTCTTACGCATATCTAGTGTCAAAAATTTGCACGAGTAATTGTTTTTCATCGTTTTTGCACGTGGTCAAAACTACTGAATTTGATAAAAATCATTTCAATTGAATAACTTGTGATATGAAATACAAGAGAGGCGAAAATCCTCTCATTCATCTGATTTATAAACCCAAATTGTAGATGCGCGCATAGTATTTCTAGATAGATACCTACAATCATATCCCAAAGTCATCATGATTCAAGTTTCCCGATGAAACAAAATGTTCATTCATATGCATTTTTACTCTGCCGTTTATTTTAATGAAAATTCCATACAACAACACCTAAAATCTATGATAACGAAAGATTCTTTGGTAGTTGCAATTGCATCTAGAGAATAGACAAGTAGACTAAGCAGAAACTTTTTGTATCGATACTCATTCCTAGTACTACTTCTATGTGAGGGTGTAGATATGTGGGAGTTTATGATTTTACTTTTTTTTTCATCTCAATTATACTCACACTTAAACCTTCGAGCATCTTATCACCATACCTTTAGATCAATCATAAATATTAAAGATATGGATGCTTCTCTATCTCGCAGTTTCGAACTCGGCAACCTGAATGTGAGTTTACGTGTTGTGAGTTATGTATTACAGTACTGACACTGGTTTTCCAAAAAATTTGTTCAGAATCTTTACTGATCTATCTGCATATCTTCAAGTGTAAGAAGTACTCTTTTTTTGAGTTATAGCAATTCTTTTACGAAACGAAATTTGAAATTTTTCTCTTACGTTAGTTACTGTGAAAAACCTTTCATCAGCCACAGCGCGAATGTGCTCTGATTATTATGTCGTAACTACATATTGACAAACAATTTTTTTCTCTTCCATTATATAGAGAATTTCTTATGACGGCCATTTTGAATTTTCAAGTTTTGTCTAACGTCGTTCGTTTTCGTTTTCATACATAATAAAAGAAAAAGAAAAATGGTTCGCTACAGCTTGTGCGAGAAAATAAAAGAACTTCTTTTAAAGAACTGTTACAAACACTTCATGACTTAAAATCAGACACAATAGACTGAAGAAGAATTTTTAAAAGTTATAAAATGTTTTCTCTTATATGCATGTTACGAGCTTGAGAGGTGAGCGTAAAGAAAGGTGCGTAAGTAATTTACAAACAGTAAAAAGAAATTAAAGTTTTGATAATTTTTTTCAGTAATAATATAATTCATAGTTGACCAATGGGTGGATGTACACAGTAAATGTACTTATTTCACTGACTATTGCTTCAAAAAGAACTTCCAGCATAGAAAAAGTTGAAAATGAAGATTAAATATTCTTTAACAAAATGTACAACTATATTTTGATTATATTTCAGAAAATCTCATTTACAGTCTGTATGTTGTTATTCTTATTAGTTTTTCTTGTTAAACGTACTTTTTCTAGCGTTCTACTTGTTTTCTTCGCCATAGATGACACTTGTTGCAATATAAGAGATGACGAAAACTGTCGCACAACTCAATAAGTGAAAAAGTAACAGCACAAACATCTGTTGAAATGATCTTGACGTGTTCCAATACTTATTTCTCTTTTCTCTACGAATAATAGATTAAAATAGTTCGAGATGAGCTTATCATATAGAGAGTAGTTCATCAAAGTAAAAATATTTCGAAAACACTGTAATCGACAGATGTCTTTTCGTTGGCATTTCATAAAAATCTATCCACAAGAGCTTCCATCAATAAGAAGCATTTGATAGATTTTCAATACAGATCCAACGTTTTCTTTCTCGTAATAATGAACGTAAATATGAATTAGTACAAGTAGAATGCATTAACCTTTGTAGATGATGTAACAGCTTAAATTTAGCCGAGTTCTGAAATAGTTCTCATTTGAGAAATTCGATGACTAAAGAATTATTGTAGATACTATTCTTAATCAAATGTAAATCGTATGAATTTTGCAAATTTTTCTTTGCATGAATGTCCATATAACCATTGCTGGAGTTTCTCCGAATGAAAATGTCATCAAACAACAGAAAATGGTTCTTTCGGGTGTGGGTTGGGGTGTGGGTGCTGATGGTAGAAGAACAGGGCCCACATCCGCACCCACCCACACCCACACCACCCACACCCACACCCACACCCATCGTAGAGCGGGAAAGTGAAAAATATAGACCAGTTTGGATCGGTCAGACCGGTACCGGTTCCAACTCTGCGTGAAGTCGCTAAGAGATATCCTAATTACAGTTCAAAGCCAAAGAAATCCTCCAAAACAGAAACTGATATTCGAGAAAATTCTTTCATGAATAAAGTAAAAACTTTAAGATATCTTTAAGTAATAAATTAAATTTTACTCAAGGGAATTTGCTGATGCATTATATTGAAAACTCATGTAATAACATGTCATTTCATAAACATTTTCGCTGTTTTGAATAATCACTCTTCACTATTGTTGATATCATCTAATAGTTTAAAACATATTTTGACTTGTTTAACAACAATCAATTATCTTTTTTATTTTCACAAAACAAACAAACAAACATAAAAGAAAAAAATTGAAATATAAATGAAATACAATATATAGGAAAAAGAAAACAATTTTACACCACAACTTCATAGACAAGTTTTTTTCCATTTTGAGATTTACTCAATGTAGAAATGTCACTTTCTTCTTCGGATGATATTCGTCCATTAATTGAAATATTCATATGATTATCTTTTGTTGTATATGTTGATATATTTGATAAAAGAATTTTATTTATTGATCTTCTACCATTAACAAGATATTCTCCATCTGAACGATCATAAAAATCTAATGATGATAATGCTTGTGAACCAATTGAATCTGAATTATTTGATGTTGTTGATGGCATACCAGAATCAAAACAAATTGAATTTTTTTTTTCTTTAACAAAAAAAATATTCATGTAGAAAAGAAGATTGACTTTATTTTTTTTGTTTTATTTTATTTTATATACCTTGAATAGAATAAATACCAATTGTTTCATCATTATAATATAATGTTCGACTTTCATTTCTTGGATAATAAAGACATGGATTTGTATCACGAACACGAACTGGTACTATAGGATGAAAATTATCTGAATTTGTTTTTAATGTATCAGTTGAACCATTTTTAGATTTTGTTTTATATTTTCGTTGATGAATATAAATTGATAAAATAATTAATCCGAATACAATACAAAAACCTAATATACCTCCTAAAAAACAAAAAAATTATTTCAAATACAATCCTATTAAATTAGATTATTATCCTTAAATTTGAAAAGTTATTCTATATGCTGTTAGATACAAAATAATACTGACAGTTTTTAAGAATAATCATCAAATATGACAATAGTGATTTATAATAATAATAAAAGAACTTCTTACCAATTAACATTAAAATAAAATCTGATGGATGATTTGATAATTGAATATGTGCTAAAATTGGAATTGATTTTGAACATATATCTGTTTGATTAATTAAACATAATTTTAAACGTAAATTTTTTTGTTCAATATTTATTGTAATTCCATCATTAATTAATTGAATTGATGTTAATGGTATACATGCTGATATATCATCATTATTATAATATTGTATACATAATTGATCAAGTGATATTAATATTGATCGTACAGGACTTATTTGAAAATGTAAACGATAATCATGTGTTGTATAATAAGCTTGTTCAATATTAGGAAATTCTTCTAATCGAATAGGAGATTCTTTTGTTGTAATAAATAAATTAGTTGAATAATCACTAAAACCAATATGATTTTTTGAACGAATTTTTATCATATATCGAGTTTTTTCATTTAAATCTTTAAATTTTATTAAATTTAAATTTGTAAATTTTTCTTCAGTATAATTATTAATATTATTACTAAGAATAATATGATATATTTGATCTGAACCACCATTATAACCGACTTTCCATTTAATTATAAATGAAGTATGTGTTATATTTATTGCTTCTAATTGAATTGGTGGATCAGGTAAACCAGGTCGTTGAAATTGTATAGAAAAATCATGTTGACCATAATTATTTTTTCCTACACATCGATATACACCAAGTATTGATGAATTTGATGCTGGTACTGTAATATAATAAAATTAAAAAAAAATAATTTATTAAGAAAAGCTATTAGCGCAATCTCTGTGGGATTAAAAATGTGAAACACAATAAAGCCGTTGTTAATAAACAAATAGAAATTGTTTATTGTTTCAGGATATCTTTCTTCCCAATCGTGTATTTAGTGCTTTTGAACTACAGTAAGCATGTAGTTAACATATTGTAATGATAGTCTATCCATATAAGATTTTAAACCTATTTCAAAAACGTCTATTCCACCCTTCGATAGATTTCAGGGTTGTCTCTCACGTTCTGTTATGCTTCTAAACCCTGTCCGTAATGGTCTATAACGGTCAATTTATTAAAATTTCCGTAGCAGTCTCTGATGATTAATTAGCTATTTAGTTAATTGACTAATTAGATAATTAACTAATTAGTGGTTTAATTCATTGGTTTAATTAATTAATTAAAATGTCCGTAACGATCTGTGGGTGTGGGGAGTGAATTCCAAATTTTTACCCTATACACTTCAACATTTCTTTCAGATCGTGTTTCACAAAAAAAAAACACGAGAAAATAATTAAACTTACAATGTAATTCAGATGATATAACAGTACTATTGTAAACCTTTTCGTTAGTAAATGAATTTAATCTTTGACCAAATGGTCCAAACCATATTATATCAGCTTTTGGATAAGCATCAACAAAACATTCTATTGTTGTATCAGAATTTTCTTTAACTGCTAATTTATTAAAAGAATTTAATATGAATGGTGCATCTAAATAAAATGAAAATATTCTTTATAAAATTTAATTAAATTAAATGAATTTTAATTAACAAGGCAACTACTCTCAAATATGAATCGCCGTTTGATGTCATGAAAAAATTTTGATAAGACTAGAAAAATTTAAATAGTCCATTGGAAAAAATGTTCACTATATGATTTGATGTAATTCTCTCTCTAGAAAATAATATCTTACATTGTATACGAACATCAGTTGATATATTTGATATTCCATCATATTGTTTATCAAGACTTATATTTAATAAATTTTTAACTTCACATGTATATATTCCAGCAAGTGAACGATCAATATTTTCTATTATATATTCAGCTATATGTTGTTGTTGTCCACATGATTGACTAAATATTTCTTTATGATTATGAAACCAATTAATTTGTTGACATGAAGGATTCGCATTAATTAAACATTTTAAAAGTAATTTATCACCTTGATTTAATGTTATATTTTCAATCATAGATAATTTTGGTTTATCTAGGCAATAAAAAATAAAGATTCATTAATTTTTATTTTTTGAACAAAAAAAAAACAATTTTCTTTAAAAAATATCTTACAAAGAATATTAACATTAATACGTGCATCTGTTTGTCCGACTGTATTTTTTGCTCGACATGATAAATTTTCTATATTAGTAAAATTTATTCGTAATTGTTCTTGATATTCTCCTATATATATACATTATAAAAAACGAAAATATCAATTAATCAATTTTATTTTCAACATATTATCAAACTTAAACTTAAGATAATTTCTTACCAAGAATTAATTGATCATTTTTAAACCATTCAATATTTGATATTAATGATGGATTTGATAATATTTTACAATGAATTATTTCAATTGTATTTTCAATAATATTTAATGTTTTTTTTATTAATTCTTTTTCATTAAATAAAATTTTTATAATTGGTTTAACTAAACAAAAAAAAAACAACACCAAAATAAATATTTCCTAGAAATTATAGAAAAAAAAAATTTATTTTTATCTTAAACTAACATAAAACATCAAGTTTAATATCAACATTTGTTTCATGAATACTCGCTTCATTTGATACTCGACAACGTAACATATGATTATGATCAGCAGGTGTTAGTAAAAGTGTTAAAATCGATGAACTTGAAAAGAATGTTGAACTTGTTTGATTGCCGATTGAACTAATAAAAAAACATTTTATCTATTGAAAAGCAAAAGAAAGAATAATAATACCAACCGTTGAATAAGTTCACCATTTTTATACCATTCAAATATTGGATTTGGATAAACACGTTCACTTGTACAATTAAAAATGACTGTTGTACCATCTGTTATAGGCATTTTTATTGATGAAATAAGACGAAGACGTGTTGGTGGAACTGAAATATAATAATGATATATTTTTTTTAGAAATCAAACAAATACTTTTTAATTGATACATAGTTTTCCTATGAATCTACTCGTTAATTTTCTGGTACATTTCCAAATCAGCGGCACTTATATTCTTTGATCACATTTACTGACATTCTTTAATATATCCTATCAATTAGTGTATAGAATATCGTTGATCTGAAGAAAATCACTTTAGATTAACGAAATGTGAATGTAGGTATTAGACTTTTCTACTCATACATTCAACCGGAATGGATGGGTCAGTACTACTGAGTTAATGTAAATATTGCCATCTCTAATCCAAATTTATATGTAATGATTGATGAATTACACAAAGGTTATGATGAAACAATATGAACAAACTTAATGATATTGAAACACTCTTGTCTATGAAATAATAAACTGTTAGACTTCACCTTTCTTCTAACAGGGCTGAGAATCACTCGTGGATCCACCTGTTCGGCGAACCGGCCATCGCCACCCCCCTGAGAATTTTTTTTTATCAGCAGAAATAAACATAAAGGCAGTTAAGTTGCCTCAAACAGGCTTTAAAAATCAGTTTTCGACTATGATCGCCATCTCCTCACTGATTTTCTGGATTCGCTACTGCTGGGAATTCAATCGCTATGATTAACAATATATTTTGCTTAATAAAATATGTTCATAAAACGAAACTAAATCAAGTGTAACATATCTCTTATTAAAAACATTGAACGTGTGAAATATGTCATGTTCAATCGTTAATAATTATTTCAAGGTGTATAAAAAGTAACTAATGAATGTTCAATGTGTATTTCACATTTTTCAAATCATAGATAAATAATAGAGAATGAGAAACAAAACAAAAATGAAAACTAATTGATAATGATTCGTTTTTTCCTTTTAAGAATTCATCATAATCTATTTGAATATACGACCTAAATTACTTTGTATCTATGATTTCCGGATGATTATTATTATTTTTTTTTTTCCTGAACAGATACACTCATTGTGTCTATAATCATATAATTGATTGTACGACTGTTTCGTCTTGTAACCTTTGTTAATGATAATAGTAAATGTATCTTCTTATTCATTTATTCTCAATAGATGAATAATTCTTTGTAACAGATGTTTACTTTGATTTTCTTAAAGAGAAGAAAATGAACATGAACATTTTCTATTGTTTTTTTTTCTCTATTATGTTAATTAGGAATAAAAGAAAGAATTTCCTTTTTTTTTTTTTTTGTTTTTCGACCTTACCAATAACATTTAATTGAAAACGATTTTCTTCTTTTGCTGTAAAATTTTGACATTTATATAAACCTGATGATTCTAAATGAACATTAATTATTGTTAATTGATATGTATTTATATTAAGTTGATTAATAATATATTTTTTAGGATCATTTGATATTGAATTAACACCAATAACATGTATATCATCTTTATACCAAAGAATAATATTTTCATATAAATTATTATCAATTAATGTATTTAATGATGATGAATATGAATTTATTAATAATTTTGATTTTATTTTATTAAAATCACATATTATTGTTACATTAATATTTTCACGAACTTTTATTATTTGAATTGATGAATATATTGAAGATATATGAAGTAAAATAAAAAAAACAAATATAAACATCTGAAAAAAAAATAAAAAAATTTCACCTTCAATCAATGTGAATATACATGTGTATGTATACATACTTTGTCTTATAATCTAAATATATATTTTTGTGTGTACACAGTTAGTTAGCAAATGTTATTACACGGAACCTTTTCCTTTCTTATATATGTATGTGTGTGTACATGTCGGACAACTACTGATGATGATCATTGAGTAAAGAATGAGAGAAGAAGAAGAGAAGAGAGAGATATACCTTTTGTGTCATTTTCAACAGAGAAAAAGAAGAAAAAAAACCGTTTGTCCATTTGTTCCACTAGCAACAAAAAAAATCAATTTAAGTTCATTGAAATAAGTTGCGCACATACACTACGTGATCTCAATGAATATCTAAGTCTTTCGTCATCTTCTATTTCAACAATGATCTATATCATTTGGATAAAATGTTTTGTTTTAACAGAACACAAACGTGATTTTCTAGTCTTTTTTTGTATACATATATTCATAGTTCATTATCAGTAATCTAAATCAATTGTATATATATATTTAATAGAATCATAATGATACTCTCTTACACAATATTAAACATACAAGTTTTTTTTTTTTTTAACTTAACGTTTTATATTTCAAATAAGAATAGAAATAGTTATGTACTAATTTCTTATGATTATCAAATTTCATATGTTCTATGGATCATCAGACAAAACTCGATTATTCTCTTAGATAATAATGTTGAAACATATTATATTAATATACTACTCACAAATGTTCGAACAGAATATACCCAAAGGCATCTTGACGTAAGAAGGTCAATATTCTAATTGATTATCATGTATCTTTCTTTTTATTGTTATGTTTAACCCGAAGTATGACAAACGGAAGTTATTTTTTTTTTTTTGTTCATCTGTTAATAATAAACTTGTTATATAAAATAAATTTGAATAGAGTATTTTTAAGAATTGTTTAATGAACGTGATTTCAAATTTTTTTTATCTTTATATTTTCATTTCATTATTATGAATAAGAAATTTGAGTAGTTATTGTTAGCTATGTCAAATGAAAGATTGTTTGAATATACTTAAAAATAAAAAAAAACAAAAACAGATGATCATGTATGACTTATCGAAATTTTATTAGTACATATTAATTTTCAATAATGACTCAAAAATAACACTTAAAAAATATATATATTAAAATAGAAAAGAAAAAAAAAAACAATGTTCTATGATGAAATATTAAGTAATCTTAATATATATATATATATTACATAGATAGAAGAAAAAAACCGACACTTCCGTTAGATCTTTTTTTTTAATGTAGACAAAAAAAAAGGCTAATTATAACATACCTATATGTTTAAATCAATTGAAGATATGTATATGAACACTTTCGTTTTAGACACATTTATTTTTCCTCTCTTATTAATATGAATGTCATCGGAATTTTTCTCTCTCTCTCTATCCCATTTACCAGCAGTGAGACGATGTGAACAAATTAAGGTATGTATGTGCGTCTAATATGTATAGTTTAGTCTTTTCTTTTCTTCTTTCTCTTTGTGTCTCTCCTTTCAATTTCATTAGAAGCAACCAAGTGAATAAGACGCGACATATATGTTCAAGTGTTTCAAATTCAAATGATTGGAACTAATATGAGAGTATAACAACAACTTAAAATATTGTTTTATTTTCGAATATTTTTTTTTTTTTTATCATTGATAATAACAACAATACAAAATAACAAAAAAAAAATTAAAATGACATCATTATTATAATCAATAAACAAAGAAGAAAAAAAAAAGATACATCGGCGTCTTAAAGAAAGATACTTGTCTTCTTTAGAGATTAGACATAAAGTTCAGTGTTGAGACCATCCTTAGTGTAAATAGATGATCCGTATTTGTATCAAAGAAGAAAATGATGATGATTTTTTTTTTTGCTTTTCTTTCTTGTGATTTGTGTATGCATCGGTTGAAAGCACTAAACGATGCCTCTAGCACAAATGTTCATATGTTTTTCGTTGTTTAACTATTATCCCCGGGTATTTTATGTTGTACGATATACATAGAAGATTATCAACAGTTGAAAGCACTCTATTGACTAAATATGTACACACGAACTAGTTCAATCGGCTTTTCTTGCATGGACAGGTGATGGAATTGGCCTATATATGTATATAATACAAGTAATGGATTAAAACTTCTATCCTATATTGTTAATCATGCGAATAGTTACTTATTGAAATGGAAAGAAATTTGCTTCTTCTTCTTCTTCTTCTTTTTTTTTCTTTTGTGATCGATTGATCAATGATATGTATTTTATTTATCAAATGGGGTCGTCTTCTTTCATTCATAACAAATTAAACTCATATACACGTGTATTAATACGCGCTCAAAACCATCATTTTCTACTTGTATAAATGTCGTCCGTGTTCTCACAAAAGAGTCAGTTGAATTGTCGTTTGACCATCCATCCAATCTTCGACTATATGTGTGTGTACTGAACGTGCATTGATTCAATGTGACACACACACGCGATCAATTAAATTGAAAATAATGATGGTGTACTATTTTTTTTTTTGTCTTTCTCATAAAATATTTCGATCTAAGACTAGAAAACCATCGATTCTATTCAATAAATTATCGAGGGTCTTGTTTTTTTTGTTCTATGCTGAAAAATTATTTTTTTACCTAGAAATAAAAGTATTAATCAAGTTTCTAGGGGATTAATCGATCTCATTCTTTCGCGTCATTTATTCGTGTTAGTAGAAAATTATTTTCTGAAACAAAAAAAAATAATTTATCTGACAAATAGTTGTTAAGATGTAATAATAAATTAATAGAATATGAAATTCTATGTTATTTATTTGATAACATCAAAGAAAAAGAAAAAAACAGAGAAGTTTTTAAATTTATATATCGATTTAATTAATTTAAAATGATGTTCATTGAAATTTTTTTAATATATGATGTAATCGTTAGACACATATATATAGCGTGATCAATCATGTATAATTCTTAAGTATTCTTGGTCATCAACTTGGTCACCTTTCGAAATGTAATATTTTAAGGTAAAAGTAATTAATTATAACTATAGTTAATTATAATTCTTCAAAACTTCGTGAATAGTAAATTGACAATATGAATCACTTATGTCATTTTATCATTATTTCAAAATATTTTATTTCGATTATTTTACAAGTCATTATGAATTATTTAGTTTTAAAGATTTAATAACAATACAATAGTTTGTAAAAGTGAAGACTTGAATATATAAAATGTTGATATATTGCATCAAAAATCTTTTTCAGATATTTGATGAATAACATTTGTAAAGAAGATCATTCTATGATTTATTGGATATATTTTCTAAGTAAGTATATAATATTGAATCATGTTCATAGTACTAAACTACGGAAAACAAGTCATAAAAAGCAAAATTTTATTCGAAAATGTCTGAAAAACACTCAAATACGGTGTATAAGCACTTATATGAAATTTTCATTTGTACTATAGGAGCGATTATTCTTATATAATTCATGCATACATCTATGTCAACTCTATATTTTCTCTGAAAAAAATGCAACTCACAAGCATTCTATCATTGCTAGTATGATAATGAGATACTTTATATGTTCATTGAATCAATTGAATTAATGCAATGTAGATAGTTCTGACGGATTCAATACATATGTTCATCATGCATAGAAATCTTTGCTATTGTCAATCAAGTTTTCTTTTCTTTTTTTACTTATTGTTTTAGTCGGATAATCATTGTCATAAATGTAATTTCTTAATGGTAGTTATTACTCTGTTATTAGCTATATTTTTTATTGCGTTATAAACACCTTATGCAGACATTAAGTAGTTTCTTTTTTGTTTGATCTATTATTAAATATGAAATACAAAATTATTTAAGTATTAAAAAAGATTTTCTTTGTCTATTTGACGTTGAATATTATTCATAAGAACATAGATAAGAATTCATATATATATCTTAACATCAATTAGTTAATGGAAATCAACGACAACGAAACGAAAGTATACTTGACTTGTTGTAGTTCAACAAGTGACATTATTCAATCTTGACAAATAGATTTATGGATGAGTAATTTAATATTGTCAAATTGAATTATTGTCTTTCATGCATAGTACGAAACTAGTCATAGATTTACACCAAAAAAAAAATATGTGAAAGAACTCGAGAAAAACATTAATCATGATTATAAGTTTAGTTTGATTTTTTTTTTCTCTTTATTGTTTCCAGAAATAAGATATATATATATACAATTGTGCGTAGCAATTTCTATTATTCAACTATTAAAAAGAAAGAAGAAGAATTTCTTTTGTTTTTTGTTAATCGATTTAATGATGTTCATTTTAATTTTTTCTTTGTCTACGTTATAGATTTCATTTGGTACGCGCATGTCTGTTTCTTTTTCTCTTGACAACTGACAATAGAAATTCTCTATCGACTTTCCAGCATTCGATTTGATGCACTTATATAGAAGCGTGTAAGGAAGAACAAGAAACCTACTATAGTTATTCATTTTTTTATCGTTTTTTTTTTTTTTTTTTTTTTTTTTGTTGTTGTTGTATTATTAGTTTCTGAAACCATATTTTCACATTATATTGAAGTGGTTAGACAAATGTTAGTTGCTATAACTATTGTTTCAAGGATTTATGTTAAAGAAAATAATAATATGAATATACTATCTTGTTTTTTTTTTTTTTCTTATAGATGAATGATTATTAAATTAGATTGTAAAACATGTATCAATAATGTTTTATTAGGTGATAGTATATATTTGTCAAAGTGAATGTTTACTAAGTTTTGGTTAAAATTTGATTCTAATGAAATAAAAATACTCGATGATGCAAAGGTAAGATCTATTATTATACATATCACAATATGTGAAGACAACTTGTGTTGTTTTTTTTGAATGTATTTGACAGAAAGTCTCGAGAAAAAAATAATTAAAAAGGAAAAAAAGAATGAGAAATTCCCCTATTTCCGCAAAAGAAAAGAATTTCCGTTCTTAGAATAATAACGACATAGACTAGTGACATCTGCATAAAAATTCTATGCGATTAAAAATTGATGAAAAAAAATCTTTATTACGATCTTTTATATATTAAATTAAATTGAATATGAAGAATATCATAGAAAAGAAAAAAAAGATAAGACTTTCTATAAAAAATTTAATTCGTTAATAGATCATCTGATGATGAATCATATTATTCCACTCAACTTCACTAAAAACTAAAAAAAGAAATATATAAGGTTTCATTCTTCAAAGTCATGGAACTTGTGGATAGTATTGCTTCATTACGTTCTGTAAGTATGATATGAATGATAACGGACATAAAAAGATCAATCAAGTGATTATTTCTATGCGGAAATCTTTGATTATTAAATTAATGCAAATAGTTTTCTATTATATATGTAATATTATAGACATTTCTGTTTTTTTTCTTTGCTTTATCTATTGTAGTAATAAACTATATAGCAACAGTAGATCTTAGTCATGTTCTTTTTTTCTTCGGTTTTTTTTTCTCTTATTCTTGTCGTAGGAAATGTTAATATTTTCTTCTCATGTTTCATAGTTAAACAAATGCAAGAATAACTTATTATATGTTAGACTCCGAATCAAATACATCCTCTACTATGCTCCAAGATGACAAGAATAGGAAAAGAGCAGTAGAGAAAGAAGAAAATTTATTATCATAGAAAGTGTTACAAAGAAACTTGTTTTTTTTTTCTTTGCCATCCCGTCAAATATATTCAACATCTATGATCAATGAATCGACAAGTATTCATCGAAATTTTTCGACACATTTCATCAAAACTTGAGAAATTAAAAGCGTTTCTTATTCATGATGCTCATTATAAGGTAATAAAATATTAATAGATAATTCACACATTGAAAGAGGATAGTATTTTTTTTTACTTTTATGTTATTGACAAAGAGACTTATGTTTATCGATTTACTTTTAGGTAGAGAATGTACGTTTGATAGATCGTTTTAACACTCGTCAACAAATAATTGGTAAAAAATATGGTTTTTTTTTGGTCGTTCTTATTGATTACTTTTTCTATTTTCAAGGGACATTATTTTTAACATCTACTCATATTATTTTTATTGATCCAGAAGGAAAACGAGAAACTTGGGTATGGTTATAAAAGAAAATAATTAATTAAAAAAAAAAGGATAATTTTATTTTATTTTAGATACTTCATTCTTTTATATCATCTGTTGATAAATTACCAATAACACAGCAAGGATGTCCGTTACGTATTCGTACAAAACATTTTTTTTCTGCTGAATTTATTATTTCAAAAGAACGTGATTGTACTGATTTACATGCTACATTAATTCAATTAAAACCAGGTTAAAAACAAAATAATAATCTATTTAAAATTTTAATTGAATTTATTTTTTTTTTAGATACTTATGAAAACTTATATTGTTTTCTTTATCAAGCTCCAAGTTATCTTGAAAAAATTTGGGATCCATTTTTATTAGCTACAGAATATATGAGAATGGGTGTACCAAATCAGGATTGGAAAGTTGAAGATAGTAATAGTAATTTTGATCTATGTGATACATATCCACCATTGATTTATGTACCAACATCAACAACAAAAGCAATGTTAATTGGTAGTGCAAAATTTCGAAGTCGAGGTCGATTACCTGTTCTCACCTATTTACATCCAAATGGAGTATATTAACATAGAAAAAAAAAAGAAACAAATTAATTTCTTTTCGGATTTTTCTTTTAAAAAAATATAGGCATCGATAACACGTTGTTCACAACCATTATCAGGTTTTAGTGCACGTTGTCTTGAAGATGAACAACTTCTTCAATGTATACTTAAGACAAATTCACAATCAAATACAATGTATATTATTGATACAAGACCACGTGTAAGTTGTAATTGAAAATGTTATAGTTATAAGGTAATTTTATAGTAAGAAACAGAAGTTTCGTCGAGAAAAAAAAAAGAGGAAGTTCATTTCCGTTAGAATCATCAAAATTAAGATAATTATATGGAAGGATAGTTTCGGGTCAGATTGTTCACACATACATTCTGATTTTTTTATTTTATTTAGCGCACGCTGTTCTTCTTTTTCTGATTGCACATCTCAAAATTCTCAAAGGAGTATCATTGTAATTACTTGCTTTCTTTTTTATTATTGAAAAATGCATATAAAACTTAAGTGCCTGATGGAAATAAAGTATTTCTATAAATACATATGACTATCTTTTAAGAGTTTTACGAAGTATTGAACTTGTCATTCTTTTTCTTTGTCTAGAAAGACAAAGAACTCTACCAAGCTTTATAATCTTACATGTTCTTTCAACTAAAATAATATAAATATAGAATGGATTATAGAAAAGTTTTTATACAACGTTAACTCTTACGGAAAACAACATTTCAGTATCGCATTAGTTATAGAAGTGTTCGTTTTACAAAATGACTGACTCGGAAAATTTATAGCATGTTAAAAAAATGGTAAACAAAAACCTATTGACTCATAATTAAAAATAAATTTTTCAAAAAAAAAAGAGTGAAAATTCATAGATTTTGACTCGTCTGAAAAATACCACAAGTGAAGCTAGCAGCTCTAAGCTGACGTTTGCGTCCCCTCTTCCCCTTTAGAAAATCGAGTTTTTCAGGAAAATATCGAAGTTGAGTTTTATATTATAGGAAGATGCAGTGAAGCTTCCTCTTTCAAAATCTGTATAGTTTTTTGGAAAAATGATCAGATTTTCAAAGACTTATCATATGAAACTTTAAATCTATTACCAATTTTTCCGAGAAATTTTCATGGTTTTTAAAAATTTTCAATTTCAGAAAACATGTGTTCCCACTTACATTATCATTGATTAAAATATTTTTATATTAACCAGCATGTCAGATGGCGTTAGCAACCTTTACCTATTACGTCCTTTAAAACGATCTAGTAGAATATACCATTACAATATGCTTTGTTCTGCATTTGAATGAAAAAATCCATTTTTAAAACTTTTTTACCGTTTTTCTCAAAACACGATTTCTAGACAGAAAAATTCAAATAACTCCCGCCCGACTCGACGTATAATCGATGTTGTCTTTTATAGGTCTTAATCAGAGCTCACTCTTCATCGGACGGATTTTTGATACTCGATCCCACGGCTGAGAAAAATGGGATTGACTGTCGTAGAGTCACATTTATTTATGGTTATTTTGCAAGCATATCTAAAAATGCTCATAAAAAATGAATGGAAGGGAGTTTGAAAATTCCGCCCGATGAAAAGTTGCGTACAGAGGCTAGCTCCAATTTGAAACCAATCCGAGCCCTGTACCCGTTCTAATGACGGACTTATTTCCCTTAAAAAAATATTAGTTAGAGCTTGTCAGACTCGGCTCTGTGTTGAAGTTGTGCAAATTCATAGATTTAATTTTTTCTTGAGAGAAATATCTATTGAAGAAAAATCGTTACTTTATGACAAAAAAAAACAGTACTTATAAATTAATATTTTCAAATAATTTTATTATAAAAACTATTCAGAAATATTTGAGAATTTTGATTGATTTAGAAGATTATTATCAATTTGTTTTTATTTTCAAAATAATAGATTAATGCAGTAGCAAATCGTGCAGCAGGTAAAGGTTATGAAAATGAAGTTTATTATTCAAATATGCAATTTAAATTTTGTCCAATTGAAAATATACATATAATGCGTAATAGTTTACAAAAATTACTTGAAGGTATTTTTTTTTTTAATCAAAACAAAACACTCAAATATCAATTATAATTTTAATATATTAAATTAAATTTAGTATGTGAAATGAAAAATCCATCAATGAATCAATATTTAAATGCACTTGATAATTCATCATGGTTACAACATATTAAAGCTGTTATAGATGCTGCTATATTTATTGCTCGAGTAATACAAAACAGAGATGGACAAAATCGCACCGCGCCTAGGCGCTACGCACATCTCTCTTTCTCTTTGCTCTACAAATCAGTTTCTCAAACTCCACCGAATACCGGGGTGCTCTAAGCATGTGCTCATCAAAGCTCAGACTAGTGTAGCGTAGGCGTGAGTAACGGCGCGGTGCGACTTTGTCCATCTCTGATACAAAAAACAAAAAAAAAAACTTTTTTGCTTCTCGTTCTAGGCTATTGATATTGAAAAGAAAAATGTTCTTGTTCATTGTTCAGATGGTTGGGATCGTACAGCACAATGTTGTTCATTATCTTCACTTCTTCTTTGTCCATATTATCGATCAATTCATGGATTTCGTGTAAATTTTTAATTATTCGTTTTTTTTTTATTTTAAAAACTTCATTATTCTAGATGTTAATTGAAAAAGAATGGCTTTCATTTGGACATAAATTTTCTGATCGATGTGGACATTTAAGAACGAATGAGAATAAAGAACAATCACCTGTTTTTCTTCAGGTATGCTAAGATCATTTTTATTGAGACGATGATAACTTTCTGCATAAGTGCGAGTATTTATTTCTTATATTGTCTAATAATGTTGAGTTGTTTTTAGTTTATTGAAGCTGTTTGGCAATTAAGTCAAATATATCCAACAGCATTTGAATTTAATGAACGTTTTCTTATATCATTACATGATCATTCACATTCATGTCAATATGGAAATTTTATAGGAAATTGTGAAAAAGATCGACTTGATTTAGGGTTTTTATTGAAGAATTTTATTATTTTAAAATTTTATTTTTGTTTATTTAGTATTAAAGAACGAACATATTCATATTGGAATTATATTTTACAAAATGTAAATGATTTTAAAAATCCATTATTTCGTCCACAATCATCATATGCAAGTGAAGTTCTTTTACCAATAGTTTATCCACAAACATTAAAGTAAAAGAAAACAACAACAAAAAAAAAGAAATATATATATAGATATATTTTTTCATTAGATTTTGGTTAAATATGTATCATCGATTTGATAGTGGAGTTTTACAAAAAGAAACTATTCCAAATACATTAACACATCTTGTTGATCATACAATAGCACTTAATGATCATGCACGATTATTAGAAAAAGTAATTGATTTTATTAAATTTTTTGAACAAAAGAAATTTGTTAACATATACAATTCTAATCATTTCAAAGAAAATATAGAGTCAGTAATAATTTCATATGCTAATCTATGTTGTCATTTTTTTTTCATCAAAATCAACTGGTTTAGTCATTGATTGCTATTCAAACAAATCGATTTTAATAAGTACAATGTGAGGATGTGTGTGTCTTGTAAAAGCGCCAAATTCTAATGGCGCCATTAGCGTGCTTGTATTCCATAGGAGGTGCGGTTTTGACTGAAAAAGTCTACAAGGTTTTTTTCTTCAGAGGAGCGATTTGAAATTCCGGGAGGGCAAGCCATATAGTTCATCGCGAGTCTCCGGGGGGAGGGGGGGCTCTGGATAAAACACTGAAAGTCTTGCATCACTATATTAAATATTTATATGATTCTTTTTCGGGTACAAAAAGATTAGAAAATAATCGCATGCTTTATTTGTTCTATATGAAAAATTGAGAATTTTAGGAGTTCTAAAAAATTTTTCATATAGACAGTTTTATAGAGCTCGGTAAGATCTATCGACTAAACAAAATCTTACTTGATTTTCATATTACTCCAACCTTAGTGAAACTTCTCTCGTATCATTTTGTCTTTTTTTTTTCGTTAGTTTTTGTCGTAGTACTGAAGTTTGTTTTTTTTTCCTGTGTTTTCAATTCAAAGATTATTCATTTCAAATATATAGTACTTGAGCTTCGCTATTCCAAGGTAAAAAAAAGAAATTTCATGTATTTTTGAAATACGAACCAAAACAAAAGAGTAATGCGAGATTTTTGACATTCATTGTAGTAGAAAATTATCAAAAAACACTTATTTTTTTTTTTTATTCATTTAAGCGTATTCGAGAACTTCGTTTAATACTTGAAAATGGAATAATAACACCAATATCTAATGAAGATATAAATGAAAATCATAATATAATATCATTTATTGAACATGATAGTGGTTTAAGTGAAAATGAATTAAATCAAACAACAGGAGGTGAATCTAATCAAATAATATTAACTAAATTTCTTCAACCATTAAATTCATCATCTGATATTGAAAGTGGTATTAGTAGTAGTGATTATTCACCTAAGAATAAAATTTTTACATCATCATTTACTCTTCAACATCAATTAAATTCCGAAAATAATGATATACCAACATTAGAACGTATTTCATTTGAACTTAATTCAATTGCACTTGATTGGCGTTCATATCATGCACCTTTTCATTGTACTTGTTCATTACCATTTGATTCGGCACAAAGAAAAGTATGAAAAAAAAAAAAAAAAAAATTTCAAAAAGAATTAAATAATTTTTCTTTACATATTTTAGTATAATTGTTGGCGATGTGGTGAAAATTTTTGTATACGTTGTATTGAACATGGTATTCGTTTACCTGGTCTTTATAGTAATAATTTAGTACCAGTATGTAAAACATGTGTACGTACAATAAAATTATCACCATTATTTGTTGATTATATAATATCAAAAAAATCTAAATATCAAAATCAAACTGAAATAAAATTATCAACATCAATCATTGATCAGAAATAAATTTGAGTAGTAGTAGCCGGTGATTTCTTTTTTTTTGTGTATCGTAATTTATTCAAGTCAGATTAAATATTTTGATTTTAAAATGTTTTTCTTCTTAATTTTGTTTTTGCATAGGTTTAAATTAATCAATTCTGTGTTTTATTTTTCAGTGATTTTTTTTGTTTTTCTAAATTGAATGATATTCATTGAAGAAATAGAAATTTTAATCGTTATGTACTGACTATTAATGTTTTATTCTTATTTTTTCGACGATATTAATTATTTAAATTAAATATCGAATAATGATTTGAATAGTCAATGAACTTCTCTATCAATACCAAGAGAGTGGGAATTCGAAAATTGATGAAATCGACCTCTTACAGAAAAATATGTAAAAAAAAAAACTCAGTCAATGCGTGTTAAAGCAGTTCCTAATAGAATTAAACCGATAACACTTGTTAATGTGATATACAGATCGATTGAAATAATCAATGAGCGTCACGACTTAAAAAGTTCATTTTAAAGATATGATTGTTTTTACTTGATATTTAGTAGATTTCAAGTTTTATAAAACTTACGTGTATTTTGCAATCTTTTATGTTTATTGAAATGTTCACCTTTAATCGTTCTCAGGATCAGATTAAAAAAAAGAATTTCATCGAAAAGTTATATGCAAATAGTATGATTGATTTGTTATTGCATTTCCTACAACTCTCTCTCTCTCTGGAAAACTTATAAGTATCCTAAAACGAAATTTACCATAGCATTGCTACAAAAAACACATTTTTTTATTAATAGAGAATAATGATGAGCTTTTTTTTTGTTTAATCAAAATATACAGTGGGTAAATAATAATTTCTTTGACATGTATCACTGTTGTTGTCATGTTTCCGATAATCGGACTCGAGCAAGGGCAGCTGTTTTTTGATTTTGGTGAAATCTAGATACGTAAAATATTTTATATATGTTATTAGTATTTAAAATTTCTAGCAAAACACTAAAACAATATAGATTAGACCTTAAACATCTTTTCTTTCTTAATTTTACACAACAAGTGTACATCATTACTACATTTTTCGTAAATGAATTATGATCTAGAACTTGTAGAATGTTCACATGAAAGAAGTCAAAATCGCATAACGTTTTGTAAAAAAAAAAAAAAAAAACTCCTTTTAGACGCTTGTTTTTACAATATGAACAACATCAAATATTGTCTAGTATTGATCAAATAATAAATGATATTGTTTTCTATCTTTTAAAGAAAAATATTTGTTAATTCATTGAAAGAAATTACTTTTCTTTCTTTATTATTAAAACAAAAAAAAAAGTTATAATATCAATTCGTATACATTTAACATAATGAAAGTGACAAATATCTTGTGTCCTTAAAAATAAAAGATAATGTCAATTATTAATAAGTATTTTCAGTTTTTTAATGGTAATGAATTGCCATTAGATGTATGATTGGAATTTTTTGTTTGTAAATTTTGAAACGGTGGAATAGATGGACTAGGATTTGATAATCTACGACTTGGTGTAAGAACACGTTCTTGTCGATGACTTGTTGTATTCGATAAATTTGATACATTCATCAATGGATCAAGATGTGGTAATACATTTGTATTATAATCAGATGAATTTTGTTGATTATAATTTTTTATTACACGCATTAATTCTTCACTAGGTGGTGGTAAATCATCAATACGATCAACAATACGTACATTTCCATCTCGTTCTTGTGAAAAATAATTTAAATATTGATTTGGATCAACACGAAAAACACCTTCTTCAATTACACGTCGTACTGTATAAGCTTTTAATGGTTCATATTCAATAATAACATTACGTGTTGGTTTAATTGGTGGTAATGGTGGAGCTTTTTCTAATAGAATAGGACGTTTAACTTTTTTATATGGTAACCATTTTTCAAATATAACTGTACGAGGTTTAGGTGGTGGAGTTGGTAAACGTTCAATAATCACTTGACGGGGTGGTGGTGGAGGTGGTGGTAAAGGTTTATCAATAATACAAGCTCTGATGAAATCAAAAACATAAATAAAAACAAAACAAAAACAAAATTATTTCTTATTATTTACTCCAATGGTGGTGGTGGAGTTGGTGGTCGTTCACGAATAGTTAATGGTGGTGGTGTAATTGGTTCTGGTTTTCTTTCACGTATAAAAAGTGGCTATGAAAAAACATATATTCTATCAATAAAACAATGTAGAATTTTTTTTCAATCATACTGATTCTGGTGGTTTTGAAGGTAATTGTTTTTCTCGAATAATAATTGGTGCTGGTGGTGGTGGTGTAGGTGGTTGTAAATAACGAATACGAATTTCTTTTTTGTAGACAACATTTTCTGTATTTGGTTTAAGTACTTTAACAGGTGGATTATCAATTACATTAATTTTATTTAAATAATATTCAGCATTTAAATTTGGATCATCTATAGGAGTATTAAATGAAGGAAATGCAGGAGATGGAGGTGGTGGTGGTGTTCGTCGTGCCGAAGATCTATTTTGAGTCATATCGTTTGATGATTGTAATTGAGATAGTTGACGATTAATTATTGGTGGTGGTGGAGGAGGAGGAAATTGTTGAACGTATGAAAGTGGTCGTTCTGATGTAAATAATGTTTGTGAATCTGATTTAGATAAAAGTTCAGGTTGCTCAGATATTAAATCTTGTGATGATTGAAAAATATAATCACGTGGATCAAGACCGAATTCAGTAAATATTTGATTAATTTTATCCTGATCTGTTTCTTTTGTTGTATTTTTGTCAAACGATATGTTATTATTATATGGTTGTGAGCTGAAGTGAAACCAAAAATAAAAGTATCATACATAAGAGAAAAAAAAAAGGGGGAAAAAAAACACTATTGATAATATCATTTGTGGTTTTGATGTGTAGAAATAGAGAAAAACAGGTAAATATCAATACTATTGATGTTATGAAACAAAAATCGATGTAGCGAAACTATGCATGATTAAATAGTGATAATAACACTCATATATATATATATATAATGTATGACACTTCTTAAATAGCTTATCAAATCAATGAATATGATTTGATTTCTAATAATAAAAAAACCAATGAATCAGTAGCTATAAATGGCCTTGGTCAGAAAAAAAAACGGAAAGCACTATCTTTGTTAATAATTGCAATATGAAATATAAATTTTGATATTATAACTGCATCAAAACGAAACAATTTAGTGATAGATGAAGGACAAAAAAGTAATTAGAAAAAAATATATATTGGTAAAATGATATATTGATTAATATAAATATTTTTTTAATATACATATTGATATTGAGTTAAAATGAATTTATTTTACATTGAAAATTTAACAATTGTTTATTCAACTATTTTTTGTTTTTTTATTTAATAAAAAGAATTTCATTTTTTTTTTTTTGTTCGTTTAATAGATTTTGTTTTGTACTATTAATTAATTGTCCATGTCTGTAAAATTATTTTCGACACTAAAAAAAAAAAAGTATTCGAAAAGTTTTAATTTTTCTTAGTTAATATCAATATAATGATTAATTAATCGACATAACAGTATACATCAAAATACATAAATATAATATTTAGTGTACTGACCTTGAATAAATATTTTCATTTTATAGAAAGATAAATTCAAGTAACTAGTATATTAGAAATAGTAAACTTTATTAAATAATATTATCAATATGAAATGTTAGAAAAACTAAAATCATAATTAGCAAATATGATGAATCTTTTATCATACGAAATATAGTATATTTCTTAATAATTTAAGATTCTTTCAATTTAAATATCATATTACATAAAATATTTTAATATAATAACTTACGTTGCCATGTTTTGTTAAATAATACTGATTTATTATTGTTATATGGAATAGTACTCTTTTTTTTTCTTCTTCTTCTTTGTATGTTGATATACCTACATGCAAAAGTTAAATATAAAACAAAACTAAATGTTCAAGTACACTCTTTTGTATATGTAACAATTTTTTTTTTACAGGCAATTGTAAAATAAAAATCACGCATAAGGAAAGTATTGAAGCATGACCAAAATTGTTCTACGAGCTCAATTGATGAAACCAACGAACATATGTATGTTTAAAAAAAAAAAAAAAAAAAAAAAAGATGCATACTCTCTTTTATTCATATCGTTCAACTATTATCTCTATGCATTCTATAATGATTGAATATAACCTTCATACTTTATCAAAAAAAAAAAAAAGAGTTGCGTCAGTTTAGTTCATTTTTATATGTTATGATAAAATATAAAAAACATATTTAAATAGGTTAATTTTCGTTGTTCAATTGAGCAATTAAAATAATGCAGTATTATATTTACTTTGTATGTCATATATAAGATATTGAAACGTTTATTATAAAATGTTTGATAAAGTACATGATAAACAAACAAAAAAAAAGAAATAGCTAGTTATATACGTATGTGTTGATACAAACTATCATATAGATTATCTACTTAATACAAGATCAGTAGGATAATAACCCTTTGACTTGACACATCCAAAACTATTACGTATGAAGAAACAAAAAAAACAAATAGTCATCAACTTAGCTTTTATGAAAGTAATAAAAAAAAAGAAAAAGTAACATGATGTCTATTATGATTATTCATTTTTTGTATTTTTAATCATTAATTTTTTTTGTTAAAATATTGTTGTATTGCTTGAATAATATCATATCCAGTAATATTTTTCAATAATTTTCTAAGATCTTCAAGAACTTTTTTAAAAAATTGACGAATATTTCGAAGATAATCATCAGATTCATTTTGATCATCATCATCATCATTATCATTGCTTGATGTTATAACTGTTGATGTATTTTGATCCTTCAAGAAAAATTTATATCAAAATAATTAATTATATTTATTTAAACAGTTTACCGGCCATGATAATACAATTGTTGATTTCGTAGAAAGTGTTGTTGTTTCATCAACAATCTGATTAATTGATAGAGAATCTTCATCATCACTATAATAATCTGGTAGAATAAGTAAACGATCGTTTGATGATGATGGCTATTATTCGAAATAAAAACAATAAATATGAAAAATTAACATAAAATTTAATCTACCGTTGGTACTGATTGTACTATACAAATAAGAACCAACAATACAAAGATGATGAATAATTTCATTATAGACTATTCGATATAACACTAGAATCTATATGTTAGGTAGAATTATTTTTTTCCTTGCCTATTTATATCAACAGACGACAAATGAAAACCTTATATAATTTGTTTTTTTGTATTATCGAGATATACAAGAAGATGTATGACAGATAATGATTTGTCTTTCCAAGAGTTAATGGGTACCGATAGTTTTTTTTTTCTTCTTTTGCGTAGCTAGTAAATAGTAGATTATTCATAATATGCAAGAGATACCAACAAGTATTTCGTTTTGTTCTATGAAGATTATTTGTATTCTGCTTTGATAATAAAGAACATAGACTTATTTTAAGCAAGATTACAAAAAATTCTTATAGTTTAAAATAATATTTTTTATCAAATTAGACAAATATGTAGAATTCAAAATTCTCTATTTTCTATAATTTGGATTCATTTATTACAATCATATATAACAGTAAATGTTATAGAAGATATATATATAAAATCTAATTATGTCATTATATAACATATGGTAAGCAATAAAAAAAAAGAAGGTTTTTATTAATAGTAGACAATTAGTCATAATAGTGCTATATAATATTATTTAGGAGTCGATTTGAAATTTTCGAGTTGGTTTATTAAAGTACACTAACCATCATCATATGTGAGTGTGGATGTTATTATGATATTATTGTATAATCAAATTTTCGTTTAAATTCACTTATTGTTGTCAACTGCGCTCTTTCGATCTCAATCATATTTGACTAAACTATTGAATATTTAGTATGCCAATGTTTTAAAAGTTTTAAATTTTGATTGAAAATTTTGCGATTGTAACTCAAAAAGAGATTTTGTTCAAAACTTCTAAATATTAAAAATTTGATAACTTAGTCGAATATCTTTAGGAATTTAGTTTTTATTAGAATACTATATAGTATCTATAGACAAAATATCATCGAAATCAAAGAACTATTCTCATAGTTTGTTTTTAGTAAATAGGAACTTAAGGCAGTATTCTGTGGCAATAATATTAAACAATGCACCTTTCCGACAATCATTTTGTCCAATGTTTTTAATGAGAATCTGAAATAGAATGTATCGGTACACTTTGTTTTGTAGAGCAACATGTACAAGAAGTGCAAAACTGGTGGTCAGTCACGCCAAAAAAACTCCTTTTAAAAGAACACTTACTTATTTTTTCACTTTAATGAAAGCGTGAAGATTTAAGGATGAAGGTACGGATGTAAAAAAGTCCAAGATTGACCGAATTCATGCTTTTTCCCAACCTATCCTTGTCACGGTCGCGTTGTGTTTGTCTACAATTCACTCAGAAAAGGACATCTCTATGCTAAGGAACTCAGAATCTGTAGTCATTGAAAACCTTCAGAGATAAACTAAAACTAAGATCTTTTAAAATGGATTTGTTTTTCCTAATATTTTTCTTTTCTCGCTCCTTGAAAGATTATTTCAGTACCACTTCACATACATATCATGTAATACACAAGCCATATACGTAAAAGCTACATGTACACGGATATGAAGGATGTAAAAGCATTCCTTATCTGTTATTCTATTAAACGTGATGTGTATAGTCTTGATCACGCTCAATAGATAACTTTCTTTTAAGCATAAAGACACGAAAATCTTATTAAGAAAAAAAACAAAGTGTAAAAAAGGAAATTCAGTGTGTATAGTGTACATGGTATTTTTTTTTCTTCAGCATGTAAAACAGTGTGCAACTTCTGTTTCATTAGGATACCGTACACTTTGTTTTGTTAATTTTATCTTATTTTATGTATACAATGTTTGAAATTTGATTTTTCAAACAAAAGATATTGAAATCAATTCCATGTGTTATTGTTAAGAAATAAATTTTCATGCCTTGTGAACCTTGTTTTTTTGCGCACTATGCCGGTGAAAAAAGGAAATTTTTGCTGATTTGAATAAAATTATACGAAAACAATTAATGTCATTGGCGAAATTCTAATTTATCTATTTCAATATTTAATTTATATTAATAATCACAGAGATTTAAAATAATAAAATATTTTTATCTGATTTTTTTTTTGTTGAAAAAGTGACATCTGGATTCCAAATTTTATTTTCTTAACAACAGTCAAAAGAACTGTTATTGTTATTATTGATGTGTAGTGTTTCATCATGAATGAAAAACAAACTTTAAATTTATATTTTTTACCTAATAAGTATCAAGAATATATATATATAGTCACGTTCGAAATTCAAAGAAGTAAGTTATTCTCAAATGAAATTAAAATCAAAACTTAGAAAATTCATTTTATCATCGAAAGATTCAAATACTGATATTTTATATAGAAAATGTGTCTTACAGTTGATACTGATTTTTTGCGAAAAATGTTCTGATTCGTTATAATTCAAACGAATGGTTCTGGTTTTTATTTTTCAATATTGAATACTTCTTTTTGAAAGAATATCAAAGTTTTAGAAAATCATAACTATTTGATAATATTAGAATGAGGTGTAATGATTAATATAAAATTAGTTATATGCTATTATCATGTGTAAATAATTTGATATGTCACAGGCAACAAGAAAAAAAACTTCATAGTTCTTTTTCTCCACATGAATTGCCTGTGGTTATAACAAAATGGCCCATACGATATGAATAAGTAATATAACATTTCTAGATTTATTTTATTGAAGATCTTATTACTTGAAAGTTAAAAAGAACAGATTCATGCTAATTATTCTTTTCATATTGATGATATATTCATCATCATTTGTATTTGGTGCTGATGAATTCGAAGATTATCGCTGCAGATGTGTTTGTCCATCATTAACTGTTTTACAAGATCCATCAGTAAATGAAACAAATCGTCGTGTTTATATTGATGTTGTTCCAGCAGATAATTGTACATGTTATCGTGTTGTATTTCATACTGTAAAAGCAACACAAAATTTTCAAGATCGTTTTTGTCCAAGGTAAAATATTTCATTTGATAACATGCAAAAATATTTGTTTTGGTTCTGTTATTCAGATGTGTTTGTAATTATGAAGTACGAAATACAACAACTATGAAAGTAAAAATAAAATAAAGTTTTTTTTTCTTTTTTTGTTTCTTTTCTATTATTTTTTTTTTTTGTTTTTAAATTTATTAAGGTTGTTGTTATTATTATAATGATTGCTATATCATTTTTATTTATTTATATGGCATTTTTACTTTGTCTTGATCCAATAATGAATCGAAGTAAAAAACCAACAACAACTACAACTCGAAAACCAAGACAAGATGAAAGACAAATAAGTGATTCTCCAATAAATAATGCAACACAAGAATGTGTATTTAGTGAACCAATTGACGGTGGATTACAACGTAATCGACGTTCATCAGTTGTATTGCATTTAGTTTCACATGAACAATCAAAATGGAGAAAACAAGTATGAAATTATTTTTTTTTTAATATTTGAAATTTGAATTGATTTCTTTTCTTTTAGGTTCAACAACAACAACAATCAGTATATAATAAACATGAATTGCTCAATTGATTTATTTTTTTCTTTTTTTTTTACCGCATGTGTCTTTTCATTCCGTATATCTTAGGTATTCGATCATTTTATTGAAAAACAAAACATTTTGACAGTTGCATTTTGTAAACGAATCTAGTTTAAATACAATAAATGAATTTATATATATATATATATGTTTTTGATAAGTAATTGATTTAGTTCAGTATGAAAAAATGAAACAATGCAAAAAGAATGATAATGATGTTCGAGAGAAAAACTATTCTTACTAAAAAATATCATATTTAACAATGAGTGTTTTATGTTATGCAGACGATTCAATTTCACAATAATAACGGATGATTAAAAAAGTAATCTAAAACAAAAATGATGTTCAATCAAAAACCTCAACCCTCTCACGCTATATCTTACTAAAATATTCAGTGTTAACCAATGACTTGCACCAAAATTATCATTAATATACATGTTTATAGAGAAATGGTTTCTTTTTCATTTCATTGTCTTTCAAATAAGTTTTGCTCTTAAACCAGAAGTTTTACGAATATTTTTAGGTTATATTTTAACCAAATCCTCATAATTTCTACAGGCTTCTTTAAGAAACAGAATAATGAACGAACATTTTCTTCAATCACTTTTCGATAACTCATTGATTGTCAACAAAAAGAAAATAAGATTTTTTAATATATGTAATAAATTATCTAAAATATCAAGATTTGCTGCTATGAATATGCTTAACATCTGATAGAAATTTGAACTAAGACAGAATGGCTTGCGAGCTTCACTTGGTTGCGAAATACAGTACAAAGTGACGAATATCCATGAGCGAAAAAGTCGATATTTCAAAAAAAAAAAAACACGAATCATCGTTATGATCAGCGGTCTCTACAGTTGTAATGGGTAAAAATAGTTTATCAAATAGACAGATGACTAACCTTTTATCCTGTTTTCATTAAAACTATTGGCGACGAGAAAAATATATATGTGTTTCAGTTCTAATTCAAGTAATAATTGACTTAAGCATGTGTCTGACGATACTTAAATGACATAAATGTTTATATAATTGTATGTGAAGGATCATGTTTGAGTTATCTATCACAGTACAAAACTCATTCACTTTTGGAAGAAGCAAAGTTACACTTGGTATGTTTTCTTTATTGAGAGCGAGACTCGTAATGATCCATTTTTAGGAACTCAGAACTTGGTTTATATGTTTTGGTTTTATCAAAAATACACCACATTTTCTTTTACTCTCATTTATTTGTGCAGAATTAATTATACGTTTTGCTTATGTCTCAATTTATGTTTCTTATAAGAAAAAAGAAAGTATTTGGGTTTCACATGTAACACCATGTGAAGAAAGTAAATTTTCACAATATTATGTCACAGAACTATTTCAACGAAATATTCGATCCCATA
>CAJNOP010001257.1:0-40065 GCA_905250075.1 Rotaria sp. Silwood1
CTTTTCTTTCTTTTTATTCTATATCACGTGTATACTACAACATATACGAGCGTTTGTGTAAAATATAGGGTGTTCATTTGTCTCTCTTTAACAGAAGGAATTGCCTCTCATTCATAATAAGATGGTGAAAGTACGCGAGTGGAGCCTCGATATACGCGAACTCATAATTGCACACTATAAAGAAGATAAAACTGAACGTGAAATAATTGAAATGTTGAAATTACCCAAGTCTACAATTCATAACATCATCTGCAAGTATCGACAAACAGGGAGTGTGAAGAATTTGCCTCGGGTTGGACGAACACGTGCAACGTCATCTCGACACGATCGAATCATACACAGAAAAGTGTTCGCCGATCGTCGAATATCAGCTACTCAGCTTGTCAACGACATAAAGAATCAGTTTGGTGTCTTTGTCACGCCGCAAACTATTCGAAATCGTCTTCACGAGGTTGGATTGTATGGAAGAATAGCACGGAAAAAGCCGTTTCTACGACGTAAAAATCAGACCAAACGTCTTATTTGGGCACGTGAACGAAACAAAGCCAAAGATTCGGCTTGGGACGAGATACTCTGGAGTGATGAGAAAAGGTTTTGTCTGTTTAATTCTGGTGGCCGCCAATATGTGTGGCGACGACTCGATGAGGCCTTCAAAGAGGAGTGTTTGACTCGTACAATGGCACATGGTGGTGGATCAATCCTTGTTTGGGGTTGCTTCTCGGCGAAGGGGGTCGGCAGTCTCGTGAAAATTGATGAAATGATGACAAGTCAAAAAGTGAGCTACTTTGGATAACATGATTTCAATCGGACCTTTACTTTATTTTCCTTGCATAGTAATTACCTTAGCATCATTCAAAACAACGTCATACAATCAGCATCAAGATTGAAGATGAAATATTTTGTGTTTCAGCAGGACCGAGATCCCAAACATACTGCAAAAATAGTCGAAAATTGGTTTATCGAAAACAAGATCAAAAAGTTGGATTGGGTGGCTCAGTCACCTGATCTCAATCCCATCGAGCACATCTGGTGCATAATGAATCAGAAGATGAAAAATTATCATGCATCAAACAAAGACGAATTGTGGGATATTCTTCAACAACAGTGGTATACAGTTTCTTCTAAAGACTGCAAGAAACTTGTTCGATCAATGGCAGCTCGAGTCAAAGCTGTGATTAAACAACGTGGAGGTCCTACAAAGTACTAATCTGATTGTCACCAGGAGATCGAATTCTTGCTAACATAAACATCCTTTCTAAAGAATAAAAGTATGATTTATCATCTGATATAGAATAAAAAGAAAGAAAAGAAAGAAGAAGACAGTATTCATCCTTCCTCTATGAAGAATGAACCTATAGATAAAAGGACGTACAGAGTAATCCAATATGCGAAAAAAGTTCAATGCGTAGAGAATCGTTGGATGGATATATAAAAAATATATTGATGATGTTGAAAAAATGATCAATAATTCTAGAGGGGAACTTTGATATTGGTTTTTTTTCTAATGTTGATGGAGGACATGTGTGGCTATCCACTAATGAAAAGAGAACTTCTGTAGTGCAGACTCTCATCCGAGAAAAATGATAAATACTAACCTTTGGTCTGAAGTATTTGTATATGTGTACTTAGTATGCGACTTCCAACTAGTATTTTAATTCTTAATATATCAAAACTTACTGAAAATGTAATTTGCTATATACCATTGGATGCGCCGTGAGCTGCTCTACAAAACTACATATGTGCCTTTTCAATTCAAGCGAAATTACAAATTTGTCAGTCATTTACTTTTTTTGAATTTTTCAGCATTTTCCGAAAAAAAAAATATTTTCAATGTCAAAATACGTTGTTGTTTGATTCTAATACCACCATTGGATAGAGCAAACAAATTTGTCTATCATACATAAGTTTCGCAAAAGCCTGCCATTCTAAAGGTTGTTTTTGAAAGAAATTTTTGTATGACTCAAAAAAGTTTTGGTCCAATACTTTTTTGAGCAACTGTATATACTAATTTTAGTTATATAGTTAAGAAGACTCTTTCATCAATGATTTTCGAGGTTTCTCAAGAATTGCGCATCAGAATTATTTAGAACTATCAAGATGAATAAATTCTCGATGAATAGAGCAAAACTTATTATAGACTTTCAATTCGAAAAAACTTCCTTCTAAAAAATATTTGACTTGCAAAGGTTCAAAATTGTCCTGCTTTATCAGCCACAATATGTCAAATAGAGTTGAATTTGTTTTTTTTTCGAGACATTGGAGACTGTTTGTGGTGTTTACTTTTTTATCTCGTTCTATTCGAATTAAAAGATCAAGTAAATATGTTCCTCTGATTCGAGCTTTGTTTGAAAAAAATCTACCAAAAATTAATAGTGCAAAATTTTTCAAAAAAAAAGTTTCAGCTTGGTCGATCGAACGTATAATGTCGGATAAATAGAGCGATTGTGTAGTTAACCTTTTTTGTGTAAAAATCTATATGATGAAAATAGTCCTGTTTCATCGACATTTTTTTTATTCATCATTCGTTTATGAAGAAAAATCAATAGAAGTGTTGTAATAGATAAAGTTATTTTCATAAGAAAAATGTGTGAATATAATTCAATATTTTATAAGATAATCTCTATTTTTTATTAAATCAATCATTTATTGAATCCGGCAAAATAAATATTCTATATCGTCGAGACTATTTTATATTGTTGTCAAGTTGTTTCATGTTAACCATATTGAATGCATAATTCTTCTTTAATTGATCGATTGTCGATGATAATATTTACATAATAAATATTTTGAGATGGAGAATTTATTTGACAATGTCGAATTTAGAAATAATAAATAGTATGCCATGTCTATATTACGTTTGGAAACATTTATTTTCTTTTTTCTATTATTAAAATATTTATTTCGAACATTGAAATGTTATTCAAGGTAAATATTCTCATATTTATAAAATAATATTATCTTAGATATTATTTTATTAGAATAGAATGAATAAAATATCACATTAAACTAATTTTATATTTTAAAAGCAAACATATAAATCTAATATATTTATTTATTTATTCATTCATACAAACAAAATTGTTTATATTGGCTAATAAGAAAAAAACAAAAATAAGATAGGATGAATTTTTTCCTGCATAAATATATAGATATAGATAGATCTATGAAGGTTAATGATGATACTTCTCCTCTTTTTCATATGTTCCTTCAAGATACTCAATAAAAATTCTTCTTATTGCTCTGTCTTTTTAAAATTGTCGCTAAATGCTTTAAATCTCTATGATTATTAAAAAAAAAAGGTATTGAAACCATAGATAATTGTAAATATTGATTATGAACTAATTGTTGATTAAATTGTAAATATCAACTTGCTATTATTACATCATGTTATAAACCAGAATAAAATATAAAAACACACTAGTAGTTATATTGATTAAACGACGATTTAATAGTTTAACAAGGCTTAAATCATTAACACATTTTTTTATAAGGGTTGTTGAAAATGATAAACAATGTTATATGTATATCATATTGTATTATTGTAGCCATTATTTGATCATCAATAGGAGACGAGGAGCTAAATTAAATATAGATATTGGTATATTAATTCCATCCTTCATAGCATTAGATAATGCACATGTTAAATATGATTGTTGAGAAGATATTATTGGTCAACGAGCACAAAAAGTAAATCGAAGTGGTAAAACAGATACTATACGCGAAAGAGGTGAAAAACCAAAAATATAAATAGAGTTCATTAAATATAGAAAAAAGAATGCTTTTTGTTTTTTTTTAATTATCTTCTTGATATCCTTGTAAAGCAGCTTCATAGAAATAATTTGCTATATCATCTGTTTTTGGTTGATGAGTAAAATGTTGTGGTAGTTGTGTAAGTCGATAAAATCTAAATAATTGTTTTGTGTTTAGATTGATATGCAAATCGATGAATAAATAATGTAAGTACATTCTCATCATCTTTATATATATTGATCTATGTTTTAACTAATAATTTTTATGTTGATATCGACCGATAAGTAGATGAAAAGTTGGGATTATGTTCAATCGTATCAATATCATTTTCTAGATAAAGATGTGTTTAACAAATAAGTAGATTCGATTTTAAATGCATATTATTAGGAAGATATACCGTTATTACATAAGTTTTCCATGTTTGAATCATTAGAATTATTTTGACAATAGAAAACAAAATTTTAAGTAAAGTAATTATATATTATGAGAGGCCTTGAAATGCTCTATCAGCCTCTATATTCAGATCTTGGCTTGAACTTATGTGTCGAGAACAAGGGGGAAAGTGCAGGCACCCAGCACCCAGCACCTAGCACCTGCTCAGCACCTACAGCACGTATACCGCATTCCACTGTGAACATCTACGGTACCTACGGCACTTTCAGCATCTTCAACAACTATTCTATTGTCTTAAGTACTTAGGATAATGAAACAATGGTTGCAGTGCTGAAGGTGCCGTAGGTGCTCATAATGAAATGCGGTATAGGTGCCGAACAGGTGCTGTAGGTGCTGGCAGGTGCTAATAGGTGCTGTAGGTGCTGTAGGTGCTGGTAGGTGCCGGTAGGTACTGGTAGGTGCTGAGCAGGTGCTGGGTGCTAGGCGTCTGCACTTACCCCCTTGTGTGCTTTCAGAGAGAACTTCTGCTGTCCGAGGTAGAAATTCTGGTCATCGTTTTGAGAAAGACATTTTGCAACTTTTGATTTAAGCCAAATTTATCCATTTTCTTGTCTTATCAATATGCACGCTCTACTGTTTCTTTTTTCGCTTTTTGTTGGGTCTTGCTACTCTCGTAATATTATAAGCTGAACAGATTTTGGATATTGAGTAATTTTTTTAAATGTCTATTTCTTTGTCTACAAGCAATAAGATAAAGTGATATCACAGTGAAGTACCTTTGAATCACATCCGTTTTTTTTTCTTTTTTTGTAGTTCTTTTTTTTCTGACCTGGATGGAAAAAGCATGATTGCAACTAATATCAACAACTGAAAATCGCTTTCATATTTCGGGTTTTTTTGAGTCTGTATTGAATTCAGATTAGCGATGCTGCAATCTGTCAACCTTTGAGGCTCGCGAGAGTTTTTGTTCGCATTTTACAAGCTGAAAAAATGCGCCTCTTTTTTTCCTCTTTTTCAACGAGCTGTCGGTGGAATGCCAGTTCTAAAAAAATAGAAAATTTAATTGCAGTTGAGTAGATCGTTGATGTTATGTAGTTTTTTCTTGTTCATGTTGTGTATCTATGTTTTGATGAAAACTTGTCGTCTGAAATTTTCAAAAATCAGATAACAACACTTACTTTTGCGATTAATCGTAATAATGAGAGCTATGAAATGTTAGAATCAATAGCAAACACATTTAATTCCATCTTCGTTGTATTTACACGTCTGACTACTTTAATATTATATGAATCATCGTATAAAAATCGTGTTCGATTAGATTTTAATGATCCATTACTTCCTAATTTTCGTTCTTCAACTCTTCTGCAATTGATTATTAATGTACAATGTTTTGATGATTGTCTTTGTCTTCTTGATGGTCGTTTTATCCATCTTCATACACTCTTGTCGATTTAGCTAACAATCATTCTTCACATGACATTCAAAATCAAGTTAGTTGTATAAAAGCTTTATGTTATCCAATGATGAAAGAGATTTTGTTTTTTTCAGCGCGATTTGCCAAATCTAAAACGTTTTTCTATTTCCTGCAATTACGGAACATGTGATTATAGTGATAGAATTCTTCCGCTTTTACATCGAATGTTTAATCTAGAAGAACTCATTCTATGTCTTACAGTCTGTCAAGATAAAACATTTATTGATGGAAACAATTTGAAGAAAGATATTATTAATCATATGCCACGATTAAATCGATTTTCATTTTCTATTGACTTGTTTATGTTTCTCAACAATCAAATAAATCTCCCATCAACAGAAGATATTCAATGTACATTCATTGACTTTTCAAATATTAAAGTTATTTCCTGTGTTGATTATTTTCCAAAAGCAAAATAAGGCCGATGTCTTAGTTATTCTTATCCATCTCTAATGCAATATTATGGCATTATTACAAATAATTTTCCTGGTGGATTATTCATTAATGTTCGTATAGTGTCATTATTTGATGAACATCCATTTGAACATGAATTTTTTAATGAAATTCAAAAGTCATTTCCATTTATGGAAAGATTATCTGTTAAAAATGATAAACCACAAAATTTCAAACAATTTTATGAATCTATTAATTTTAATCGAAATTTCTCTGTTATTGAATATCCTTTTCTTAATGAATTGATAATTGTTAGTGTTCATGATGATTATATAGAACAATTTCTACTTCATTCTAAAGCGTGTTTCCAAGATATTATTCTTTCTATCAATTATGAATCTTTACAACGAATAACACATAATTTCACAAGAGATGATACACGAATTAATTGTGCTAAAATAAATAAATTAGTTTTATATGGTGATAAAAAACATTCGACTTGTCTACAAGAATATTTTCCTTGTGCAAAAATTTGTTATTGACGAATATTTTGAAAAATATAGATGAAAGAGATAATTGTCTTGTTTATTGTTGTAAAAAACTAATGTATGATGAGTTGTATTCTTTGAAATAAATTGACTTTATTTAAATGAATATATATATGAATAGTATTATACATAAATACCCTCAAAAGTGATTTCAGCGATAACTAGATTATCGACTAATATCATGAATGAATGAGTAAACCTAGGAATAAAACTCTATCTAACTTAAATTGAATTCAAATATCTTCAAGTTTTCAAAATTACTGTCTATGGAAAAAGTCGTTTGAATATATTTTTGTTAACAAATGTATTCATTGAAAAGGAATTGAAATCGTTTTATGTACTACACAATAAAACTTATTTATTCTGCATATCCAAAGATAAAAGATGGACAGGAATAGACAAACGAAAGAAATAGACACACGAAAGAATTTAGTTTGTCATAAGAAGCAGGGCTGGTCCGACCGGGAGTTTTCGGGGTTGGAACAACCCCCAATCTTTAAAAGTTTTCATTATTTCCCAGCAAAATCCAAACATTTTCTTGTGTTCTTTTAGCAAAAACGATGTTGCACCCCTCAAAAAATCAGGCACAACCCCCCAATGTTGGTTGACTCGGGCCAGCCCTGATAAGAAGTAACGACTAAATCATTTCAGTCTATCGATATCTATCGACACATGCCTTGTGGTGACTTGAACAGAAAGAAAATGACGTCAGAATGAAAAAGTGAATAATCTATAACATATATCTCTTTGATGGAAGTAAGAAGAATATCTTTGAATCAAATGCGATAATAAAATTTTCACAAATTTTAGAATACTCAAATTAATTTGAATCAAAAATTGGGATTTGATTTAGTTAAAGATGTTCGATTAGAAAATGGAAAACTTAAGTAACATATTATTATTCTAGAAAAGCATTGGAATTTTGTTCTCATAGATTTAATTACACACATAAATATGCTTATCAATGCATTCACGGCTGCACAAGCTGGTAATATAAATCCATCACAAGTACAACCACATATGCAACATACAGTATGTTCTTTTTTATTTTCAAAAACAGTTTAAAATGTTTTATTCATTCAGACTACGAATCTTTATCATCATACAATGGATCCATCAAATTCTATGCTACCATATTCTGGTCCACAAATTTCTCATGGTTTATCTTTTCCACATCATTCAATCAGTTTGGATGAAAAAATGATTTCACATTCAGGTATTTGATTAACATCATTCTATCTATTAACATTTCCACCACGATATATTCTACCATTAGGTATAAAAACAACAAGTGATGATACAATTCCTGGTATGACAAGTGTACCATTAGCACCACTTGGTGATACTATTCCATCAATGCCATCAGCTTCTCATGAACAAGGTTTAGCAGGTTCAGGTAATTCGTACAGACACTTATTTCCAAATTATCCGCCATTACAATCAACAAGTGATGATCGGAACAAAGTGCAAATGAAATGTATTAAAGGTGAATATGAAAGAACGTATCGACAACCAACAACATCATATTCTCCAAAATCATCGTCATCATCATCAACCACAACATCTAAAATGGCTTCATCATCTACAGGTGATGGTGGTGTAGGATCACATAATTTATTTTCTTCTGGAATGAGCTCGTCCACAACAAAACATACATATAAATCTAGTCAATCTTCAGCAAAATGAATGAATCGTGTTCAACAATATCCGTATCGAGTACCATCACCAATCAATGTTCAAACAAATGCTCCTAATTCTGAAATTGATTCATCATTTTCTCAAATCAATTTACCTTTCGATCAACGTCCAAATCAATGACAAACCAATGACGATGCTTTTCAAACATTACTTCAATCGATGCATGATGTTGCTAATTCTCAATCAGGACAAATTCCATTCTATAGTTTAGCATACGTGTTGATTTTAAATGCCTTAACAGGTCAACCATCAAATGATAATAATGATGATGGGAAATCACCACTTAATTGAAATTTTTCTTTTTTTTTTATCTTGCACATTAGTAATCATTTTTTTTTTATTGTCTTCTTATTCTATTTCAATAAAAAAACAGCATTATCTATATTCTCACTCAAACTCTTACTTTCAACTATACTCCAAAGGTAGAATGAAGATATGCTATATGATATAAAATATCATTGTCTATGTTCATCCCTTTGATCTGACGACCAGTAGTTTGTAATACAAGAACGATATAATTTCAGATATAGAAATGAAAATCGGTATATGATGAAAACTCATTTATCACAAAAGTTCTTCACGACTGTTAGAAAAATAGTTGACAACAAAACTATTAAATGTAATAAAATGACGTCTCTCATCTTAAAACAAAGCTGTAATGCTTAACTTAAATTGCTACTAAAGTATGCCTTAAAAAAGCAATATATTTGTCTACAATAAATCATTAATGTAACTCGTTGAGTAAAAAACGGTAACAAATTATCTTCAATAAAATGAATTTTAAGATTTCATATTTTGCATATTATATACGAATATTCAATGATATAGTCTACTTCAATTAGATCACTCATCTTAAAACTGTTCTAAATAATTGATAAGATTAAAAGAGCGAAACAGGAAGTTTCTGTAATTTATAACCAGTCTTATATAACATATAAATTATTCAAGATTATCTCCTAACTACATACAATTTAAGAAGCTCGTTCAAACATATGAAGTGAAGAGAGCGAGTCATCTATCAATAGGATTGCATAGTTTCCTACTAAATTTACATTAATATTTTTAAAACGTCCAATATTTTAAACAATACTTTTGTTCAAAGCTCGAAAATTCTATCAGATTGAAAAAACAAGTTTTGACTATCGGCAACAGTTAGACAAATGTAACCTTGAAGATATGAAAAAGGCTACAATAATCTGAATTAATCTTATTTCTATCAAGCTATATTTTTGGCACTTATATCTCTCAGTTATCATAAGCGAAAGTTAGGCGGCACTCTGTCGGTTCATGTGTTAAACAACTGTGAATACAGCTGATAGTAGATGATGAATCATAGAGATAATTAAGCGATCAATCAATATCGTTGTTTAGAAAAATGTCGATACGATTTGATAGAGTTCTCGTAGTGATGAATTTTATTATGGCTACTTCTCAATTTTTTCTGACAATGATGAGCTGATTAATGGAACGTAACATTTTCAATTTACAACGACCGAGAGAAACGTCTACAATCGGTAGAGCGCAAAGAATTTGACGAAAAGAACACTCAACATTGAACCGAGAATCGATTATTCGTTTTTTATGAAATATGGTTTTTTCCGAAACTCGGATACCATCTAGTTTATCTTAAATAATCAAGTTTTCTTTTGTTTTTTTAGGTATTAATAACAGATATTCTAACTAACCACTTGGAATATCTTCAACTGTCAGACGTTGACTAACCTCAAATTTAATTTATAAGGAGAATTCTGTAAAACAAGACAAAGTCTAAACAGCATTGACCTTATGTAGGCTAGCCACAGCTATGATCGTTTTATTGAGATTTTCTGGTCGATAGGTCTGATGTTCATGGAATTTTAAATTGTAAAATTTTCACTCAATATTTCTTCCATAAGCGATGCCAAGGAACATCAAAATATACTAAAAATGTCAGGTCCAACGAATGCATTTTACATGCAATATTGAATATTCAAACAAAGACAATGTCTTACAGGTCAAGCAATAGAAACAACTTATCATAAACATTCAATATCTCAACAAAAACTAACTACATTTGTTTGGGCTAAAATTCAAGAATATCTAAGTTATTCTTTGAAACTTGTTCATAGACAAAATATCAAGTGAAAATTTTATAATTTAAGTTTTGATGAATATCAAACAAGAAGACCGAAAACTTCAATAAAATCGTCATCTCTTTAGTTGAGTATATGAGCTCGAATTCATTTAGACTTCAACTAGCCTTATCAAATCTTACCAAAGAATCATATATCAACTTGATCAAAGTTCGGGAACTAATAAATGTTCTTTCGTAAGACTTTGGAAGATTTCAATTCAATCTTTGGCAATAATAAATAAGAAAATGATTTACACGTAGTAATGTATGAAGCTCGTCGGACTTGAAAATTTCAGATTCGGACTCTGATAATGGGACTATTTTTTGTTTGAATATGATTCACTTTTCATCGATGATCATTTAAAAAACGTCAGGAAATTTTGAGTGCACTCTATGGACATCTACAACTAATAGAGTTGGTCGACATTTTTGACTAATGAAACTGTACTATTTTTGTTTCTACAAGATCGTCTGCAATTTCTTTTTTTTTTTTTTTTGTTTTATATTTGTCAATTCACAAAGTCTTTCTCTACGAAATTTATCATTATGTCGTCATCAACTATCTTTTTACATGATTTTCTTGTTCCTAATGATGGTTCTCAAGGATCATTTGACGTAAATTTATTTTTGTATATATATCACTTGTTTTTCATCATTTTTTTTTCTAGCAGTTAACAAATGTTCCCCCTCAACGAATAAACTATCGACGTGAACGAAGTCCGTCTCTTGTACGATATGTTTAGATCGATTTTATTTATAATAATATTTCTTATATTTATAGGAAGATAATGAATCAATATTTAAATCAGTTCGTACAGATTATCGACCGGTATCTTAAATATTTAAAACCTACAAATCGTTTTCTTTTTTTTTTATATAAGACTTTTGTTTTTATATCTAGGACTCAATAACCGATCCTCCACTTCCTCGTCGGCGTGTTGCTAAAAAAACTACAGTCAGTAAATGTTTACCATCAAATAATAATAATCCAATAATTCATCAATCTACACGCCAAACAATAGCTAACGATAGTTATGATGATATGTCTCATTATACTTCACCAATAGTACGACAATCATCACAATCAATGACATCGATTAATAATAATGAAGTAGACAAGAAAAAAATAAAAAAGATTTAATCGAAATCAAAAACTTCGATTGTTTTCTGAATAGGAAATTGGTCTTAGTCGAATACCTGATCAACCATTATTACCAACATTTAGTGATAAAATTCAACATGAACTTCTCATGGGTATGTTAATATAAAAGATCAATTCATATTAAATTATATATTTATAATTATTTAGGTAATCCTGAACCAATAATGAATGAATTAATTCGTGAAGCAGCTGATTTCTATATGAATGTCTATCCACAATTAACTCATGGTGTTGAATATAAAAAAATTGGTATTGCACTTATTAATGAATATCCTTGTTTAGCATGTGAAGATACAATTAATCCTCATGTATATGTTACGATTTTTGTTTTTGTTCGAAATATATTAATTTATATTTAATTTGACATTTATTTTTTTTCTTTTCAATTAGGGTTTAATTACATCTCGATTATCAGCTCGTATACGTAATGTTCGTCGCAAAATGCGTACAAGAGAACAAAAATGTCAAATGCGTGGAACAATTTATTAAAAATCTTCAATTAACGAATTGTTCTTGTACAGTAAATATCTTATTATATTATTTATAGTAATAAACAGGAAAATATAATTCATATTAGACTAATTTAATATTCTATTTCAATGTAAAACAAGATGACTTGTTCATACGAAGATGTTTTTTTTTAGTTGAAAATTTATCGTTAAGGAAGACATATTCGAGATATATTGTTGGAAAATGTGTGTATGTGTGACATTGCATAATGTTAGAGAAAATAAAAATTCTTTTCCACTATCATTTTAATGATTTGAGAGAGGTTAGTTTCAATGAACACTGGTAATGTTATTACATATGTTTCCTACATAGCAATTTACTTGTATATTTGGTTCGATTTTGCTGGTATTCTTATCTGAGGCAATACCTCGCGTTTAAGATAAGGAGTTATGACTATTACACTCGATTTTATACCCTAGATACGGTACTTATAAAAAAACCGAACAAAGAAATTTTGGTCTAAAACTTTGTCGATAGATAGCTCTTGAGGTCGTTAGAATCTCCTAAAATTTTCGATAAGAGATCACTCTTTTTAGCTGAAATTTTTATATAAAAATTCATTGGTTCAATTGTTTTAAAAATACCGTGTCAAAGATAAAAAAATCTCGTGTAGCGACCATAGCTACAAAAGGTTGGTCTAGTCTCAATAGGCTCTACGTATTGACTGGGTCTTATGTCAAACGCAAGGTATCACATCGAAATATTTCCTGGTAAGAAGAAATGATCAATGTGATAGATCATCAACAAAGACGTTTAATATGTATAGCGGTTCAATAACTATCACAGAATTGAACATATTTTGATTTTATTCTGTATATCTATTGTTGATACATTTAATTGAATTATAATGGTTTTTTTTCCTGCCAGCTGTGTCATAACAACATACTATGATGATTTATGTTCTGATCGTCTTAAGAATAATTGTGTGTATTCGAACTTATCTACTGCTCATTGATATATGGATTAATTTAGTTGTAAACCAGGCAAGAATAGTGAAATATCAAACTCAACATCATACTAATTAGTTGGTTATATGCAACCGTGACATTATACGAAGAGGCCACATTAAATTTTCTTAACTAATCGAGCATTTGTGCTGATATTCTTTATATATCATGCGACATTTTTGGTTTTGTCTATCGACTTTCTCATGACATATGCGATAATATTACTAGGATTTTTCTATTTTTAGAAACTTTCATGACAGAAATTTTTATAAAATAAGAATTCGAAAAATGTTTTACATCATAATATTATATAAAAAATAGTTCTATGCTTCAATTCAACAATCCAGCAACATCATATGACAAAAAACTTACATTATAGAAGAAATTTATTTAATAACAATCGATACACGTTATCCTTTAATAGTCTATTTGACCATGTTTTTTGAGCATAGTCTTCCATATAGACATAAACTTATTAAAATTTTTTTTAAATAAAATTTACTATTTTAAACTCATTATGGACTAAAAAAAATAACGATGATATAAATCGTTCTTCTGTTAGAATGCTTGACATTTAAATAAATTTAATTTACAGTATGAGAAAACTATTTACTTTAATTCTATATTTTTGTACATATAATTCGCAAAACTTTTCTAAGAAAAAGTTTACTTTAAAAATTAACTTAGATACTGATATTTAATATTTGATTAATGTTTATTTATTATTTCTTACATATGTATTCAATGTAACTCTCAAAAAATAAATCAAAATCTTTCATTATTTATGCATCGATATGCATTTTACATGTTGAATGAGGCCTTCGTCTATAATTTCTGTAAAAACACAAAAAAAAAATTTAATAACTTTTGTAATTTCAATTATTCATATTATAGCAAAAGTAATGATGTCAATTTATAGATAGTTCAAAGAAAATTTCTTCGGCTGTATACAGATGACAGATATGTAGGGTCAAGTTTGATTTCTACCCATGATCCAGGCTTATGCAACAGAGAATTGTCATTATAATCGAGTTATCGTATAGATTATATCAATCAAAACATGAAGGAAGAACGATGACAATGACAAAGTACTATTCATCAACTAAATAAATCAAAAGACGAGTACATAAGAATCTTTTTCTAGATATTATACCAATTGACCCTAGAATAGTTGTTTCTATATCAAGAATGATACTAAAGCAGATGTGCCGGAACTAAAATAACTTAGTTCCATCCACTTTTGACACTGGTAGTTCAAACAGTACTCTCTATTTCTTCCATATTTTATTATTCTTTTTCTATGACTCAAACCAGTTTGCACTTATAATTTGTATATTGTAATACTCGTGGTTCGTTTTCAATCTTTTGCCAATATTCACGAAATCATTTTGGCCGAATTTAAACTGTTGTGTAAGATGAAGCCTGAATTGCCAAGAATAGAACAGTTCTCCTTGAATAACATTTGGATGAATAGATAGTGTAGCGTGCACTTTAATATATAAAAGCACAAACTTTCCTTTTTCATTTAAATATAAAATGCCATTTCTAGTATAAAAAGATGCAAAGAAAAATTCTTCTCAAATGTCCAATAAAATACAATAGTGCTGGTATCATAACTTCTGGTATACCTTACATATGAATAGTAATTGATATCTAAAAGAAAAATTTACATATTATATATATCAGAAATTTGACAAAATTGTAGAATTCATTATTTGTACAATAGAATAAAGATATCTATTACCCCCCAAAAAAATGAATCATTGTGAGTTTTCATGAATGCTTACCTGCAATTAAAACTAAAGACTAACTCAAATAGTGCTTATTAATATATTTATCGTGAAACTTGTTGATAGAAAAGTTAATACATGTTGTCATATAAGATCATAAATACAACATTATTCTAATCATTAGCGATACAATACAAATCAAAAATGAAGAATAAACAAGAGTTCGTTTACTGACACAATTCATTATATGAAAGTGACCTATTAATTAGCTGGGTTAAGCCTATACTACACTGCAGTTTATTCTTTCCATTAAGGTTTATAATAGCTTTATTTAATGTCAGGCGTATTCAAATACATCTGTTACACATCTACAAACAATATACTGGATTCAAAATAAGAACATATTTAAATTTAGAATGTTTTTATTATATAAAATCTCTAAATGTAATAAGATTTAATGTCTTAGTAAACAGAATATTTAAATAAAATGCGAAAATACTTTTCAATAACGCATTAATAAATTGCTTGACAATGTTTCACGTCTGTACGCAAAAAGAAAAACAAATGTCTATTTTGAATTAAGTTTTTATAAAAAAAAGAAAATTCTAGCATCAAATGAATATGTGCTTTGAAATGGTTCATTATTCAAAATGTATCAAAGTTATTTCATTGTCACGCAAACATAAAACAGAATGAGGTCAAATTTTGACATACTGGACTGAAATAAAATCAAACTATTTGTCATCACTATTTTCGTTATATCATTATAAATTATATTGACTTTAAATAAACATTTACATATCATATTTCAAATAAATTTTCTCTACAACTTTTTATGACAACCAAATTATTTAACCATTGGTTGTACATTATTTATTCAGTTTTAATGATGATTCAGTTTTTTCAATGTCAATATACAATCAAAAGATGTAGAGACAAATGTAACTATCGTATATGAGAAAAGTTTTGCATCATCACTCAACACGTGTGTTATCGTGTTATTTCTCATAAGGTAAAGTATATTTTGTCATTGACACCTGAAATCATTTTTAATTCTACCAATGTTAGATAAAATGTACTGTTAGAGGTAGTGTAAAAAAAAAATCAAAACATTCATCCCTCCATCAATGTTTTCTATGAGATTAATATTGATGGCTTAAAGTATCTTCATCATGTTTAGTTGATATCAGGTTCTCGTTGTATTATTTTGTTGAACTTAATGCTTTATTATCTTTTCTTTCAACAATTCAAGGAAATTTAATCTAGCGACATAAGACGTAACGATTTGTGTATCGAGCTTACTGTTTTTAGAGAGATGTGTTTGAGAATAACACAACAGAAAACATTGCATGACAAAGCATTCAAATCCATTGACACAGACGTTATTGTTCACTTGTATTGGAAATGAAGATGAGCAATAATCCTTATGTTTTGAAATATTCAATCGCATATCTTTTGAAAAAAAATACAACGATCAACGTTTGATCATGTTCTTAAACAGCGTTACATGCAAAACAACAAGTATCGCAAAAACATTTGTCATATTCATTATAGAAATCGTGATGATGATGATGTTGTTTTTTATTTATGTTCATAAATATAAGATTTATTTCAAGAGACAATTGAAAAAGAAAATCAGTAATGAGTATTCGTATACAACAACAACAAGAAATAAAAACTGGCACGAAAAAAAGTATATGTATGCAATCAACAAATGAAGACATGTGTTGTAGAAAACGAAAAGCAATTAAATAAAAATAAGCATAAACACTGGGATTAGTAAATATCCACTCCATAAAAGAAAACTAAAGCCCATAGTTAAAAGGAAAAATAAAAGGGAAAGTTTATTGCCAAAGAAGATCCGATGATGCTGGCATGTATTCTGTAACAGGACGAGTTGGCATACCATATATTAATTTTGATGCTGATGGATTATTTAATGAATTAGCAAAGGGTACAAACTGAGAAAATTGATTATTTAACTAAAAATAAAAATACAAAATAAAATGAAAAATTATTTAAGAAATTTAATATACTTCATGAGGTGTAAAAGTTGTTGATGGACTTTGAAGAGTAGGTGTACTCATATTATTAGGATTATTATGATGCATTGGATTCATTCCAGGTCTTGGTGAATATAGTTGACCTTGCTATAAATAAAATTAAATTAAGAAAAAAAAAATTTATTATGGAGTTTTTGTTCTGATAATAACGTACCGATGATTGAAATCCAGGATGAGCTCCAAAAGTAGATGATTGTTGATAAAGATTACTTCCAAATGATGCTGATTTATGATGAGCATGAAGATGATGGTGTTGAACTTGTGGATGAGTCAAATGAGGTGAATTGACTAAATAAAGATAGAACAAGGACCTAATTAATAATAAAAAAAAACATATGTGACATATTCCTGCTTTTGAAAATTATCCATACAGCTTCCTCTTGTCTCAAATGGTGATGAAAGAATTTTTCTAGATGTTAAATTACGTTTTTAACCGAGGAGATGTTTATTTGATGAGCACTAGTGAGTAATAGAAAAGTCTAAAATAGTCTGGTTTTTTGGGACCTTCATTCTTGAAATATTAATAAAATTCTCAATAAGACTAGGTAATTGGGCAAATTGTAACTTTTTTAAATATCTCCTATCTTGAAATTTTGAATATTTTAGATTCTCTCATGTATAAAAGCAAATTTTGTTCATATATTTACATCTCCAGAAAGGAAACACTAGTTGCAGAGTGAATTAATCTCATCAAAAACTTTGTTCATGCAAAATTCGAAGTCAACACTCTCACCAAAAATAAAGAGACCCACAGAGTTTTGTTGAAAAATCGAGAAAATTTTTGATATCTAGAAAATGAATACCTAGGAAACCAAACAATGCTAGATGTTTCTATTACTCAATAGTACATATATCAAATGAATATCATTTCAGTTGAAAACCGATTTGATAACTGGAAAAATTCTCTTGTGAATTATGCCTCGGAAATTATGAGTTCATTTTCAATTAAACACAGAAAGATAAGACTATCTTCGCATAATTGATCATTATTTCATAATAAAATAAGCAAAATTTATTTTTTATTTTGTGATTTTCTATCATTTCACTATTCTACAGTGATAATATATATTTTTGATTATAAACTTTTGTCTATATATATATATATATATATATATATATATATATATAGATAAAATATTTCTTTTTCAAAATTTGATTATATACCATTCGATAGTTGCATTGTTGGTGGACGAATATTCATTCCTGTAGTATTTACTGTTGATGTTTGAGGTGTATTAAATAATGCCATAATTTTCTCATTACTCATAACATTACTTGTATTAGTTGAGCTAGTATTATCATTGGGAGATAAGAAAATATTTTGTAAATCTTTTTCTAAATTATTTTTTGTTACATCATTTTCGTTTACATTCGTCGATGGTGTTGTAAATACATCATGTAAAGAATCCATAATGTCAATTGAAGGAGCTTTGGGAGGATTAGTCGTATTATTTGAAGATGCAGATGGTAAAGGTAATGATGGTTCATCTAAAAATATATACATATCAATATGAATTTAACTTGAAATATAATATTATAAATATAATTACCTAAACCTAATAAATCCGGAGGATTTTCTATAACAACAGCAGGTTGTATAGGAGTTGAAACAGATGTTGTCGAAGATGATGGAGTTGTTGTCGTCATTGTCGGTAATTGTATAGTTGGTGTTGAACGACCATTACCTGTTTGTCGGACAGGATTTGTAGATGTTATTGGTGCAGCGATTGGTTTTAATTTTGGAATGTTATTATTATTATTATTATTATTATTAACATTTTTCTCTACCTAAAATAATATTTAAAAAAAATGAATTCATATCAAAAAAAAAACTTTACTTGTTCTACTTCTGCTGTTGTTTCAATTCGTCGTTGATTTGTTTCTGATTCAATAAGCTAAAAAACCAAATATAAAAATAAAATTCATTCTAAATCATTTCTATTTTCTTTTCTTTTCTTTAATCATTAAGCTAAAGCACAAATCAAGAACAAGACAACACTAACATCACTAGGCACCGTTATTTCAGGTGGAATCCATTCTTTAGCAAGCCATCTACGCTGTTCATATTTTGCACGAATAAATGCTTCCAATGCACTAGTCAAATTCATTCATAAGCATAAAAATAAAAAGTATAATTTTTTAACATACGAATCAGCTTGTGGACGTCGAAATCCAGCCGGTAAATTAGCTTCATATACAGCACGCGCACGATTATTACCCATGACTTGCATTGACTAATTAAAATATACAATATAACACAAAAAGAAACAAGACAATATGTTTTTTTTTTTCATACAGCTATTTGTTCTGCTGTCCATGAATCTAGATTAACTGATTTAACTTTTGATATGTGTACACCTAAATTTCGATGAAAACCGGCGCAACGAATACATATAAAAATACCAATATTCCAACTAGCCCATCGAGGACCTTAAAAAAGGATGATAATAATAATCAATATAAGAAAAATAAAATTATTTTACTTTTTGCATCACAATCAACACAAAAACGATTATCATCTTCTTTAAGCATTTGTGAAAGTATGATTTGATATTTTTCTTGCATTTTAGATTTTTCACGTTCAGATCGTACAGACATGATTTTAGAAAAGTAATTTATATTATTATAAATACTCTGAAAAATGATAAAAAAAAAAAACAAAACAAAACAAAACAAAACAAAAATCAACAAAAAAGTATAAATTCTAAAAAAACATACCTCACAAAAGCAGAATCAGAGAATTGAATGACTATACATATAAATCTATCCAATGACGTCAAAATAATATTCTATTGGCTTAATACAATGTACCAACCAGAAAAATACAATAAAGAGTGTGCACTTCACTTTTGTTGAAACTATAGATTTTCTTCGAGAGCTAATGTAGTTCCTATGAATTATCTAACATCATTGAGACGGTATTTTCTCGTCTCATCGAGAGAGTAGTTTTCTCTTTTTATTGACATCAGAGATGGACAACATCACTGTGTTCCGTTTCAATTCCAAGAAGTTGTAGTTGCCCATTTCTACTCGACACAATTTTTTTCTGAGCAATTTTCCAATTTTATCGAAAAAATTTTATCTTGAGGGGAAAAAAATTAGCTAAACCGTAAAGATGCTTATCTGATATTATTAAAGCGAACGTTATCATCAGTAGAAAGGTCAGAAAAAAGGTTTCGATTAAAGGGTATGAGAATGGATGTAAATGTTGCGCTTCTTTACTCCAACATACATGAGAATCGGAGATTTGATACCATCAACTTAATGTAAATCTTGCTACCTTCAATCCACACTTATATGTTTCCTAAACTGAAAGGATAGGGTCTTGAAATAAAACTTCACGTGGATCTGCCTTTCTGTAACGCAGTTACTATGTGGTAACTATGGCAAAAAAAGAATGATTTAGTAATTATTGTACAACTGAGCACCTAGTAATTATATTTTCAAACGATATCAAGAAAGATTATAAAGACATCACACATCTAGTCATTGCTGAAAATCGTGTATAGATGAGCATATCATTGTTTCATAAATTATAATTTGTTGAGTAAAGTTGATCATAAAATTATGATAAACGAAAATCTTCTTTATAAACTATGTGATAAAACTAATAAAATACGATTTCGTTGTAACCACAAATAGTGTTAATATGAACCAATTAGAAAAACGTGTTCTTCATTTTGTTATTATTATTATTGGAAAGATGAATAATAATGCAAATAGAAAAAAAAATCATTGCAACAAGGCAGTTTCTTTAACAATCTAGAACAATAACTATCATGAATGGACTTTATCAGAAGTATGTATATGTCGAAAACTAGTCAGTTATAATTAAGATAACTGGTTTTTATATTATATGGCTTAAGATTGAGATTAACATCTATGAAGAGATAGATTTTATTTAATTCATGTTTACATCTAAAAGCAACTGCATGAACATCCATAAACCATCAGTCTAGAGATAAGTGAATGGACTGTCGATGAACGTTACTTGTAGTGATTCAGAGATGGGCAAGCCAGGAGTTTTTAAGGTTCAAGTCAAGTCATTAATCGCCAAAAAAATTATTCAATCAAGTCACAATGCTTTCGAAGTCAAGTCAATTCAAATAATGACTATATATTCTCATCGAGTCACCGCTTATCTGAAGTATATGAAAGAATTTCTTTTTCTTTGCTTCTGCTCTCATAGGTATTTTTAGTGTAGACAAGAATTAGACGCATAAATTGCAAAAATATGTCCATTTTTTACTTAACTTGTGACTTGACTTTGAAGACCAAGTCACAAGTGAAGTTAAGTCATCCAAAGATTTCTCAAGTCAAATCAAAAAAATGACTTGACTTGCGCATATCTGTAGTGATTGACGAACTATAGAAAAATTGTGCATTCAACATGAACACAACAGAACAACTTGACAACAATATGAACAAACCGCCACGAATAAAAAAAAATTATTTTTTTCGAAATCATCGAATCCTTATTTTAATACAATGATATGAAAAATGTCCTTTATCATTAGATGAATATTTTAATAAGATTAATAAAATATTATAATAATATTTTGTTGTTATTATCTTATAAATTATTGAGTTATGTTCTTATTTCTATTATTACAATAATTTTCTCGAATACAAAATTATATTTTTATTTTTATTTGCAAAATACTGCTGAATAAAAAGTGTCGATCAAGGATAAATCATTCGTTGATGACAAAAGTTTCGCCCGTATTGAAATGAATCTTTTACATTATTTTAATGTATGAGAATAGAACGCAACACATATATATACAGAGGAGTTCGAGACATTTGCGTAGCACATAGTAGTTTTATAAGTATTTGCTTCTTCTTTGAGCAAAGTGAAAATATGTGAATACATCCATTTTTGAATGGCTTAGTGAGAGATAAGATGGATTGTATAATGTGAGATCGAAATTTCCAGCTAATGGATTTTTAGCGAATGAATTACAATTCGAAATCTCGCGCTCAGTGTTCATAGTATTACCTGTTGATGGAGCATAAACAAAGCTTTTTCTTCTGAATGTTCAAAAGTTATAAGCTCGAACTCAATTCATACGATCCATCTCATTTCTTAACAACCCATCGAAAATCGAATGTATTCACATATTTTTTACTTTGCTCAAAGAAGAAGTAGGTATCTATAAAAACTAGTATGTGCTGCATAAACGTCTCGAACTTCTTTGTGCATATCGTGTTGCATTCTATTCTCATATATTGAAACAATATAAAAAGATTCATTTCAATACGGACAAAACTTTTGTCGTCGACTAAATGGTCACAATGTTTGTGATCAAATGATTTTGTAAAAATAGTTTTCATGTCTATTGAAACTACAGGAAGAATTATACTAGTAGCATAATCAAAAAAAAAAATTCTAGAAGAGCTCGGCCTCCTAACGATGTCTATAGAGACTACTAAAACCTTCTGTTAACATGTCTAGAGGGCACTCAAATTTCATTTTGTAAACGGAACTCAATCGTTGATTTAACAAGGAAAAAGAAAACGATTATTGTTTCTAAGACAACGAATATATCATGATCATATCCTTTGCATCATTATTACATGTCAATCATATTCGAAATTTGTTATCAATATTCTTGTCAAATTCACGATTTTTCAATCTGAATCTATCTTATATAAAGAATTAAAACGAAAAACAAAAAACAAAATCATTTTTCTTGCTTTAGATGCATGATACTTGACGGATAGAAAAGGAAAGAATCAAAAACTCAAAGAATATTTCTCTAAGGCATTAACTTGGTTAATAAAGATCAAAACAGGTGTCTATTGTTTGTAGATCATTTCTCACTAGAAGGCTGACATTCTCATTTGTCACTAGTTTACATTCATATATTTCCTTATATGTATCTTTCATCTATCTTTATATTGGTTCTTAAAACTCAAAATCCATAGAAAAGTTCATGTATACTATTAACATTTTTTCTTTCTTGTAACAAATAACGAGATAGTATTGATCTTCTATAAGTACGTGCCTTTTCTTTTTCTATTTTTTGTTCGTATTTTTCTCTTCCGATCAATAATTGAGTAGTTGTTTGAGATGAAAAAAAAAGCTACAGTCATTCTTATTATTTTTGATGACTTATTTTATGTCTATTTCCGTTTTGTTTTTCCATTTAGATTGTCAACGAAAAATACTTTTTCTTTTGATGTATTATTTTTCAAAACCGACTAGGTGAGGAAAAAAAACACTTATCAATAATATTTACTTTTTTTTCTTTTATTATTTCTTACCGATCAAATAATGAATTAATAATTTAAGTATTCTTACGTAGATGAACAGTTGTCAGATCATTTTTTTCAAATGTATAATTATTACTTTTTTTTTTCTTTTTGTTTTGATTATAATTGATAAATGAGATACTGACTCTATAGAAATATCTTGATACAAAGAATCTATGTTGAAAAACAAGTTATATCATTGATATTTTACCATATTGTCAATAATCTGTCTCGGATTCTACATCGAACTCTGTGATAAAATGTTTGAAATTATTTTTCTAGGAAATCAACGCAAACGAAGCGTGAATTGTCGTTTTTTTTTTCTCTCGTCAAGACATAAATCATTGTTTGGATATCAATAAGGCTAATTGATAACTGTCGCTTCGCAGCAGTGCAAACTCATCACTAGTACCATCGATACTGACAACGGCATTAGAATATATATACGACACAACAGTTGTACAAATGCTGATCTTAGATTTTTTTTTTCTCTTTGGGCATCTGTTATAGTTGTCTAGTTTGATAGCATAGCCAGTTAGAACATATATATATGTATATATATATGCATATCCGAATATATTGGAACACTTGTATTAGAAATAAGAACTTTTAGTTTCGTCTTCTTTTTCTATGTATTGATAAAACAATCAAAAGCAATATTTTTCATAGAAAACAATCATAAGTCGGGTTTATTTTGTTAGACAACATCGTTGTGTTTTTCTTTTCCTCACGTTTTCTTCTTCACATATAAAATATTTTTAACGTATATTTGATTATTTAATCAATATATTCTTCTATAATGTCTCTTCTTTATTATCGTGTTTTCAATGATGTAATTGATGTATTTCGTCGACGTAAAGCAGTGAGGTAAGCAAATATATATTTAATGATTCCTATAAACGACATAAGACAAGTAGATAATGTAATGTATTAATCATCATTGAATATCACTTTTCTGAAAGACTTAAGACTTTAAGAATGAAAAACTTAATTGATGTATGTCAGTTTTCTGTAATCTGATCGCATAAGAATGTAATATGTATTACTTTTGTATCTAGTATGATTTTTTTGTTTGATTTTAAAAAATAAATATTAATTTTTCTCTGCATTTGTTTTTTATATGAATAGGAAAGAATTAGATGGGTTTTAGAATATATATCTTTTTGATTCAATAGTTACATCTGTTTTTTTCCCTTTCTAATTGATAATTGTTTAAACAGAATATAAATTGTACATATTTATTTTTATATAAATATAGCAGTAATGTAAAAGTAACTTTCTAATAGCTTTAGATAGAGTTCAGGTTTTTTTTTTTATTCGAAGTCAAGACTGAAACTGATTCATATTAATTGTATTTATTTTCTAAATAAACTTTCATTATATGTATTTTAAATAAACATATAAAATATCTATGTGAGCTAAAAAGTTGTTAACATAAATTGTGTCATATGAATTATTTTTTTTTTCTCTTAACAATTTTTAAATAATTCATATTATTTGAAAATTATCTTCATAGAATAATTAAAATCATTTATAACATTTATTTTATGTACTCATAGAATAAGATCGATATTATTTAGCGTTTATAATTCGATTTCCTTCATATATAGCTGCATCCTATCGATCTATATATATATTCAATCATTATGTCATGTCTCCTGAGAAATATCTCGTAGGCGTTCTCTTTCTCATCTTACTATTCTACCTTAAGAGAATGTTAGATCCTATTAATTGATTCACATCCATAAATATATGCAAATGAATAAACCACCGATTTCATAGATATATGTCATTTGATCAAGAGTGATGACATCTCAAAGAAACGGTCCATCAAATGCACTAAAAATAAAACAAAACATAGAGAAAAGTATAGATCTATACACATATATATATATATAAATCTAAGGATCTGTCTATTTCTATAATTTTCGAAAAGATATAAGTAGACATTAATTGTTAAATATATAATCAAATTAAATAGACTATTGATAAATTCAAGATTGTAAATGACACAACAACAAATAAAGGTTTGTTTTTATATGATAAGTTGTCTATTCATTAATCTATTTGATCTTATTTGGTTAAAAAAATATAAGAAAAATAAACAATAATTATGATGTATTCATTCATTCAGTCAACCAAACATAGTTAGTTACATAACCCTTGTTTGATTTACATCTGTTTTCTGTCTTCTTTTTTCTTTAATATTGGTACATTCAAATAGAGAGAAGATGATCCTTCTAAATATTGATAGGAATATTTTTTTTTCAATACATCTAAATATTTGTTTATTAAACATAGATTAAGAATAATATTGATACAATAATTATTATCTTAAAGATGTTTTATTTAAGATAATCTAAATTATAGTAGCAACTTTTTCTTTTATTCGATCAATACTCATATAATCATTTTTCTCATATAGTATATATACACATAGGAGATGTAATAAAATATATATATATTTATATGAATATAGTTTACCTGTTGTTTAATAAATAAAAGAAAACAAAAGGAACTTGATTTATTTGGCACTAATAGAATTGATACAGATGCAGTTATCTCTGCGTATATAACAACTGTTTATATATAATATCCTGTCGATTATATAGAGATATCAGAAAATATGACCTCAGGCTATGAAGATTCTATAGTTATGAGTTCTAATAAGTTGTTGATACATCCAGGGTTAAACTTCTTTTGATGTTTCACAAATCATATCTCTTTTTTTTTTCTCTCTACGATCTCCGTCCTCTACTCTTTCTTGCATATTGTTCTATAAACTATCATTTCTTCTGCTCGATTACTTGTAATAAACGTCCGGAAAAAAAAAGAAATGCTTGATATTCATTCGGGTGTGTAAGTATGTTAAATAATCAAACAAATGGGAATTCTCTTATAATTGGACAATCTGTATAAAGCACATAGAACGAACAAAGCAAAAGGGATGGACTTTTTGCTAACGTTACTGAAGCATGTTGATGCCTCTTTTTGTATATAACATTGCATTCGACAAGACGACGACAGATACCAAAAAGTAGTGTTAGTTGTGTAAGTAGTAGATGTAGTCACTGAGCAAATAGCAAACATAAACGACAATATGGATAGTATACAAGAACAAAACACATTGTGAATTAAAATAAACAGCTGATAAAAAGAAATCAACAATGCTGTTTGACGTGAATAACAGACACCGCCATGGATCATTATTGTCAACTCATAGCAATAAAAACCGTTCGTCGAGTATTATTAGTGTATATGATAATCTTGCTGTAAGAGCAACAACAAATGGAGACATTTCGTGAGTATCCTATTAAATATGATAAATATAAAATCACATCATTTGTTATAAATCATTAAATAAATTAGATGAAAAATTATTTTGTTTTTTTTTGATCGAAACAAAATAGGCATTAATAACATATTAATGGAAAAAAAAGAGAAACATAACAGACTTGACTGGTCTATAATAAATTGTCCAGAGGATTATCACAATTGATAAATGTTACATCATTTATACACTAATCATAATTCTTATACACAAAGAAAGCTTATTATTATATATATCGTTCCCTCTCTCTCTCTCTCGATATATATATAGATCAGCATCTGATTGATGCCAATAATCATATCATAAAATATTCGTCATTTACTTTTTTTTTTCTTTGTTCTTCCTATATACATTGCCAGTTAGTTAATCACCGTCTTGTTTTCCTGTCGATATTTAAGAATATTCTTTAGTGAATAATTTATAGGACATATTTATTCTTCTTTTCTCTTTTGACCACCTATCGTTAAAAAACACATGTTTAAACATATTACAGAATCTTCTTGTTCTAATTTGTCTATTTTCCTGACAATATACATATATATATGTGTATACACTTCCTGTATAGTAGAGAAAGATCGAGTGATTTGTTCGTATCTAGTATCTTTACTTCTTTTGTTCTCCTTTTTTTTTCTGTCTATTATTGATCGTCAGTATAGTCGATCAGAGATAGCAAGTAAATAGGTCCTGTTGTTCTTATAGTAATGCCGATAGGAAGAATCAATCACTCTGTTTCTCTTCTTCTCATTTTCGGTTCCGAGCCGAATGCTATTGTTGATGTTGGAGTATCTTCATTATTGCTATTACGTTTGATCGTCTTCATCGACTGAGTTGTTATTGACATCTTTGGTTATATTGTGGTATTACAATAATTCTCATTTTAAATACAAATTCATCTTTGGCTTATACACACACCCACACATATATATTTGAAATTAATATTATTAAAAAATGTTCTTTTTTCGTTTTGGTAGAAAACAACGCCGAGATGAATTACTTGAAGCACAACAAAGACGTAGTGCTGCTCAATATCCAACAACAGGTAATATACATTTGGAACGAATGGAACGTTGTAAAAATTGCTGTAAATCATTTACAACATTTATATTTTCACGTGTTGGCCTTTGTTTACTTGTTGTGGCATATGCATTTGGTGGTGGTGTTGTATTTCAATTTCTTGAAGGATCTGAAGAAGATAGTACCAATAAAGTTCAACAACATGTAAACGCAACAGTTGAAAAGTTATTTGAACATACAATGAATTTAACAGTTTTTCATCAAGATAATTGGACAGCTGTAGCAAGAGGAATACTTGAAGAATTTCAAAAAGATATTGTTCGTCAAACAAAACGTGGTTATCAAGGTGAACGTCTTACTGATGATGCTAAACAATGGAATTTTCCAGAAGCTATTCTTTATGCAATCACAGTTATAACAACAATTGGTAAAAATTTCTTATTGCTTTTTTTCTTTTAATTGATTCATAATAATAATTTATATCGTTTATTTTAGGTTATGGACATATTACTTGGTATGTATGCGTAAGAATTAGAAATAGGTTAATAGATTTTTAAGGTATAATTGTCCTTGGATTAAATAAATTTCCAGATTCTCATCATTACTTCATAGATAATAACAATAACAACTGTCGTCCATCTATTGATAACAAGATTATGTTTGCAATTGACATTAAGCACAGTTATATAAACATAAAAAAAAAGGTTTTCTTTTTGATCCACAGCTGTTAGAAATGAACTTATCGAGCACGTTATAACTTTTTAATTTAAAGAAATTATATTGTATTGATAGATTTTTAAGTAATCAAAACTTTACAAATTCAATTTCTAGACGAATTTTAAATTTTAACTGAATGTCGTCATTCTTTTCTTGTCTTAAAAATGCATCTTATTTTTGTTTTGATTTGTAAGACACTCAAATTGCATGATGATAGCAAGATTTGCATTTTGACACGACGATATATGATCAATATTTGATGAGTTTTTTTTTTCTTGAAAATAATATAATTTTACAGATGTGAAATACTTTAATGTTCATGTAGATAAGAAGAAAGAATCTATGATATTTGTAGAAACACATTCGAAAAATGTCTAACAGTTGTTTCAAAATACAAAAACAAAAAGATTTTCCCATTGAATTTCGATTTTATGTTTCTATTAATATCTATTCTATGTATTGATACAATAAATTTTCAGTATGATTTTCTTTTAGTAAAACGAATTATGGAAAAATAATGACAATGATCTATGCAATATTTGGTATTCCATTAATGTTATTATGTTTAGCAAATATTGGTTCAACAATGGCAGATGCATTTCGTTTTATTTATTGTAATATATGTTGTTCATATTGTCATATGGTAAAAAAACGTCGTAATCTTCGAGCTTTACAATCCGTTGACTTATCACATGCAACATCATCATCACTTCCACAATCTTCAACAACAACAACATTAACATCAAATAATCTTCAACCACCTCTAAATACCTTTGAACAACAACCATCAACAAATGTTGTTGAATTTGTTGATAATCTTAGTATTGATTATCGTAAAGTTACAATACCAATTAGTGTCACACTCTCGTTACTTTCATCGTATTTGATACTCGGTGCATTACTTTTTAGCGAATGGGAAAATTGGAAATTTTTAGATGGTGCTTATTTTTGTTTTGTGACACTTGCAACAATCGGTTTAGGTAAAAATTCTAGTTAAATAAATATTTAAAAAAAAATAATAATAATAAATGAATGCTTTGTTTTTTTTTTGTCTAAAATTATTCTATTCATAGGTGACCTTGTACCAGGTAAATCAATAACATCAACACAAGTTGAAGGTAAACTTATTATTTGTGCACTTTATGTTCTACTTGGTTTATCATTAATGGCAATGTGTTTTAATTTAATGCAAGAAGAAGTACGAGCAAAATTTCGACGTTTAGGAAATAAACTTGGAATTATTGACGATCCAAATTATTGGTAGTCGATTTTATTTAGTTATTTATTTAAATTAGATATTTAATAAAACAAATAAATTTTATTTGTTGTTGTGTATTGCTTTATTTGTTGTTATTTTATAGATTAATATTCTTCATTTCATCTTCTTTTCTAATTATTATTGTTGTTGTTGTTGTTATTGGAATTTTTTTTTTCTTTTTCTTTCTCATTGATAAATGTTTGAAGAACAAAATGAACAATATTTCATCCATTCTGATGTATTCATATCAACAGAAGATAAAACAAATTATGGAAAATTTTTTAAAAATTCTATTCAATTTTTTATATTATTAAATGAGAATCATGGAGATATTAATGTTGATGATGATGGTGATCCAGATTTATGTCGTCCAGAACGTATTGATTTGACTTTAGGTATATCTTTAGTTAACGTGAGAATGTCAAAAAATTAATTTTTTGTCACGAACAAAAAATGACGACTACAGATAAATATCAATATGTGGTATCATACAATAGATATGATTACATGAATACTGCATTTCGTTATCTTAGACAATGTTGGCAAGCGACCAGAATAAGAGAAACCTCATAATAATAACTTGAGATGTATCTATTTCTTTTCAATTCTTTTATCTTCGGTCAATATTACATCGAACTATATCTGAAGAGAAGTAGTTCATAGGCAAAAAAAATGTTTATTCTTTATTTTGAAATATTCATCTAATCTTTTCTCACACCCTCAATTTATTAAAAGTTAAAAGCTATTTTTTGTCACATTTTTCTTATGTCATTATGTTTTTTTTTTTCTTTTTTATAAAATCGATCTTTACATTATTAAATATGTATAATTTTCTTCAATAGTTCATCGTAATGAAACAAATGTATCTGAATGTGGATATCAATTATGGAATGGTGCTTTACTTCTTTGCGATTATATTTTAACAAATCAAATACGATTTTTAAATAAAACAATTCTAGAATTAGGTGCTGGTATTGGCCTTTGTAGTCTTATTGCTAGTCGATTTGTATCGAAAATTATTTGTACTGGTATATGATAATTTTTCTTGTTGATTTATTAATATAAAAGAAAAGATTTTATTTTTTTTCATAGATTATGATAATGATTTATTAGAGGTAATTAAACAAAATATTGAAATAAATAATGTTGTATGTAAAAAAGAATGTATTGAAATACAAAAATTTGATTGGAAACAATTTAATTCAAATGAAATAAATAATCATATTGAAATTATTTTTGCAGCTGATGGTAGAGGAAAAAAAATTTTTTTTTTTCGCTAATATTATTATTTTCTATTTTATAATTTATAGTTATTTATGATGATGATTTAACTGATGCATTATTTAATGTATTTACAAAATTATTTCAAGATAAATTAAATCTTCATTCAATTTATATAACAATTGAAAAACGAATTAATTTCTATCTTGATACGTTATCTATTCAATGTCCAGCATATGAATATTTTCTTGAAAAATTAAACCAATTTAAAATTAATTTTCCATTATTAATAATCGAAGAAATTAATACAAATCTAAAATCTATAAAACAATGTACAAAAATTTATAAACGAACGAAAGAATTAGTAAAAAAAAAAAAACAAAGTTTTCTATGCATTTTTTTTTTTATTTGAATTTTTTTTAATTTTAGGTTCTTTGGCATATTTATCATCCAGATAGATATTCATCATAGATTGTATGTATTTTATCAAGAATATTTGAATCAGTCAGATTAATTGTTATATTATTTGTATTTAAAATTTGTCATAATGAATTTTTTAACCGACTTGGTTTTGTTAATTTAAGACGTTGTAATAAAGGATCATCATCATCAGATTCTTCTTCAATTAAATACTTTTCTAATGAAGCTATTGGTAATATGGATGAATGATCACCATGATCATATATAGAAATATATGGTTTGATTTCTACTTGTCTATTTGATTGAATAGAAATATTCATTTGATTTTCTAATAATAATAAATGATTAATATGATTAATTAAATTTTCTAGTTCATCTCGTTTTTGTATTGTAATTGAATTTAACATTTTTGAACGACGTTTATAATGATTATATTCATTTCTAAGACGATAATATCGTTGTAGAGTTGTCATTAGAATAATAAGACTAGTTGAGAATGAGATAAAGTAATATTTATGTTCATAGAGAAATTGATTTATCATGTGAAATAAATATGATAACATCCATTTGTATTTTATTTTATTAGAAAAAAATTGCGCTATTTTTGTGTTATTATTATTTTGGCGCATTTTTAGATGAAATTATCTAATTATTGGATATGGTCTTTACTATTATTATCGATAAAGATTGTTTCAACAAGAGATTGGCTTGTCGATAAAATAATTGATATAACAACAATAAAAATAACACCATTAGGTACATTATTACTTTCAAATACGTTAATTAGTCGAGAATTTTTACTTGATCCGGATTTTGCTACAATTGATTTTCGTGATTTACATACAACTAATTCAAGTTTATTACGATGTGTTAAACCTGAAGCAATTATTACACTTGATGGTATTGAATATAATATTGGTGGAGTTATACCTAATACACAATGTGCATATTTTAATCGTACTGAATTTTGGAGAACTAAAACATTAGATACAAGAGCATTTCATTTTTCAACATATGAAATTGGACTACCCAAAGCTCCTTTTGCATATACACCAAAACGATTTGCTCCAAGTGATATACAATGGCCACCAAAAGGTATTCATTTAAGTGTTTATTTCAAGGCACCCTACTATGCGCCATTATCACATAAATATGTCACTGTTGTTGTTAATTATGAAATGTATGATGGCATACCATTAATAGCAAAATGGCTCGATGTAATCGATACAAGTGGTCGTGGTGATATTGATCTTTCTTTTAATTCAGTTGAAATTCTTGCTGTTAATCAACCATGGTAGGACTAAAATATATTAATTTAACAAAACCTAACAGTTTTGTTCGATTTCTTTTATGAAACACGATCTAAAAGCAATGTTAAAGCATGAGAATAAAAATTTAGATCTCTTCTTCACGTTATACATCAGATGTTAATAATATCTTGTTATAATATATGAACTACTTTCTTATTACATTTCAATAATCTCACATTGATTAGTAAAACAAGTTATATCGTGCTTCATATATCTTTTTATCTTGCAGAAATTATACTAACTACTTTCTCTTTGATAGGTCACCTTTTGGTCATTCATGGTTATATGTTGAAGATGATCAACCTCCTGGTCATGGTACTAATGTATTATGGACATATGATATAGAAATAAATACAATTCCAGGTTCATTTCCACCATTAGTTAATTGTACTTATCAAATTGATCATCCAATAGTTGTTCCACTTGTAACACAATTAACATCATTTCGTATTCATGAACTTGTTATTAGTTCATCAGATGAAGAACGTCAGGCTTTATCAAAACATCGTCTTATACGTTTATTAGCACCACATACACAAGAAAATCCAATATTTTTTCATATGATTAATGGAAGTTCACCAGCATTTCGTGCAGTAATTGATCAAATGGCTGAAGTTGGTTTTGAAATGCTTATTTATTCATTTGGTTCTGGTTTTGATATGGAATCTGATGATGAAAAATATATTGAACAAATAACAAGTGATATTGCTTATGCAAATAGTAAAGGTATTGAAGTTGGTGGTTATGATTTAATTGCATTAACACGTCAAGTTCGATCCGATTGGATGGCAATTGATCCAAATACTGGTAAACCACGTGATAGTGCATGTTTTGCATCTGATTGGTATGATTATTTATTAAATCGTACATTAACATTTATGGATCGTACTGGTTTAATTATGGTTGAAACTGATGGTCCATATGGTGGTTATTCATGTGCAGCAACAAATCATACTCATCATCGTAATAATGATGATAGTGTATATCGACAAAATATTCTACAAGGAAAATATTATAAAATACTTCGAGAACGTTCTGTTTATATAAATCAACCAGATTATTATTTTTATGAAGGTGGTTCAAAAACAGGTATGGGTTATAATGAAGAACAATATTCATTACCACGTTGGATGGATATTAGTGTTTCAAGGTGAATAGATAAAAATTTTTTGAAGAAAATATTATTTTACTTTTCTTTTTTTTTTCTATAGACAAGGAATGTTTGATGACACATATCAACGAATTCCAACAATGGGTTGGATGTTTGTACCATTAACTGTTTATCATGGTGGTGGTACTGCTGCACAATTTGAACCACTTGTTGAACATCAAATTGAATATGAATGGGCATTAGCTCAATATTTAGGTGTGATTTTTTGTTTATTAATTTTGTGACACACGATTTAATAGAAGTATTGAAGTAAAAATTTAAAATTCTCTCTCTCCACAGACATCACGAAAATTAATTTCTTTCTCCATTTCTTCGTTTACAATACCAGTAGTTCCATTGTATTTCACGTACAGAGATTATCCTAACAGTCTTTCTTTTTTATTTATTTATTTTAAATTATAATAATAGGTGCGGGTGTTGCTGCTTGCTATCGAGGTTTTCGTCTATATGATACAGATGAAACAAAAGCATTAGTTACAAAATGGGTTAATTTTTATAAAAAATATCGTTCAATTTTAATTCGTGATATTATTCATGTAAGATATTAAATTTTTCTTTCGTATTTAAACTCTTTTAATATCAATAATAAAATAGATTCGTCGAGCTGATATGCAATCTATTGATAGTTATATGCATGTTGATCCATATTCAAATGATATTAAAGGTATATTATATCATGTTGATTAATAATATTGAGAATATTTTAATTAGGTCTTGTAATGGTATTCAATCCAACATCGGATTCAATTGAAACAATTTTACCAGTTCCTCTATATTATACAGGTTTAAGTGATATAGCACAAGTATCAGAACAAGAAAATACTTGGATAAATTATACATTAGCTCGAGATTATCATATTGATTTACCTATTACACTTCCAGCATTGGGAATAACATGGTTTCTAATTAAATGAACAGAAAAAAAAAACAATAATGTATTCATATGTAATTGTAATTTAATGTATTTTCTATTTGTAGTGAATAATTTCTCTGTGATATTTATTTGCAATAGAAATCAATAAGATTTTGTTTTTTCGTATTTAAAATATTCATTCTTCACTTTCTTTGTTTTGTTAGAATAAAATTCTTAAGAAATTTATTTCATGTATATTTAATCTAATGTTTTTTTTACAATTATAAAAAACAATCAATAGATTATTTTCTTATAAAACATCTATAATTCATAATATTACGTTTTTCTGACTCTCAAAATATTAAATCTTAAATATAATACAATTGAAATAATACATTATTTTAAAGATATCTTTAATGACCCGTTTTGTGTATAGAAATTCAGATAATATCAAATCAGTTATCGGCTGTTTTAATATGTTTATCTATGTTTTATTTTACATATATCTTAGCATGAATAAGATATGATACTAAAGAAATTCTACACCCACAACCAAGAAATTTTTATTAGAATATGATTGAGAATAATTTCAAGTTTATATTTAAAAAATAGGAATATTGTTTGTATTGTTATGTTATATTTATCATGTCGTATGCACATTAATACATAAACATTCAATGATACAGAAGAGAGAAAAAAAAAATACACGTCAAAAAATACAAAGAAGAACAAATTGAACGATCATTATGTCTGATTTCAACATCAACAGGAGAAAAAATAAATTAATAGAAGCAAACCATTTGGTATTAACTCTTGTTTAGTTTAAGTAAAAAGATCATCAATAAATTAATCCACAATTCAGGTATTAATACAATGGTAAATCTTTTATTAATAACTACTTATTTATACATATATATATACGATGATACAGTAAATAATAAATAATTTAAGCTAAATAAATCTTATTAATAAGTTTTATTGATGATCGACATATAGGACCTAAGAAAAACAAAAAAAAAATATTTCAATGAAAAAATTTTTCTATAAAATTTATTTGATATTTACATTGTTTTGTTCCATGTTCAATTAATTCTTTAGCACATGAATAACATAAACAAATATGTCCACAAGGAATAAGTACTGTATCTCGAAAATGATCCAAACATATAGTACAATCTTGACTTAATTTAACATCATATTCATTTTTTATATTATTATTATCTGTTGATGTTAATTCTTGATTTGTTTTCATTGTATTATTTATTTGTTGTAATGAATAATATCTATCAAGATTTTTTATATAACCTAAAGAACGTACGGCTACAATATCACCTTTAAATACAAGAAATGGATAATAAATAAGATTTGAATCAACATGAATAAAATCTTTTAATTTCGAATTATTATGTGAATATTCAATAATACCATCATGATTAAATGTAAATAAAAATTCATCACCACGATCAATTGTTGTTTTATTACCTAATTTAAAATCTTGTAAAATCCAAAATTCTGAACGATCATTTATTTTTTCAATATCAAGTGGTAAATCATTTGTACGTAATAAATTTTGTGTATTACAATTTGTTAAACCGAATTGTATATACGACGGTAATAAATTTGAAATTGCTGATGTTGTTGTTGTTGGTATACGAGATTCATTTAATGATGTTATACTTAATATTTGAATTAATAAACCTGAATTAATTGTTAATGGTTCAGAAAAAAATACAAGACCATCACAAGTTTTTGTATTGTCATATAAAACTATCGATTGATTAGGTAAAGTATTTGATGGTGATAAAAAAAATGATATTGATGAACTATGTACAGGTAAAAATGTCAATGGACTAAGATCATTAGAAATGTCTTTAAAAAATGTTGTTGTTACTGTTGTATTTATATGACGAAGTTGATCATTAAGTGATACAGTACGTTTTAAATGATCATCAACAAGTTCAATACTTATACAATTACCATAAATATCTAATAAAGCCCAAAGTGGTTCTTGAACAAAAATTCCTAAAAATTTATTTGTGATATTTTAGAAGAAAAACAAAAAAAAAAGAATTTCTTTTTCTTTTTCTTTTTGTATAATAAATACAAACCGGTAAGAAGTGAAATTTCTCCAGTAGGTGTATTAAGAAATAGTTCACCATTTTCATCAACATAAAAATAAGTTAATTTATTTGATACATCGAAACAATTTTCTGGTACACATTTAGCCCAATAACCTAGAAGAAGAAGAAGTTTAATTATTTAATTCTTCTTCATTATGAGAATAACTAACCAGGTCGACAAGTCAAATCTGGACATGCATGACGAGGTAATGCTGTTGATGTTCGATGAGCATTAGGATCACATGTAGTTACACCAAGACGAAGAAAACCTGTCCATTGTATACTTTTACTAAGAAGACGAACATAAACTTTTTCACGTATTTGAATTGCTCGATTACTGAAACAGATTCCTTTACAGAAACTATCAATACGTTTTGCTACAGTATTATTTCGTGATAATTTAATATGTTCACCATGAACAGGATGAAATTGTAGCGGTATATTCATTATAATCGAATAGAGAAATGAATTTATTTATGAAAGTTAATATAAAAAGAATAAACTAAGAAAAATAAATAACAAAATTGTAAGAAGAAAAAGTAATGATTATGTTTATTTTAATATAACGCGGAAGACCAACCATTACTATTGATCAAAGATTTACAAAAGATGTCGCATGTACACATACATAAGTTATTGGAATTAGTCAACCAAATTTTAATCACTATCTTAAAAGACAAATAATACCTTAAAAAGTTAACAGCTCTCTAAAGATAAGATCACTCAAAAAGTTCAAACTTAGTTTTTAGCAATTAGAATGTGCAAATATAATTTTGGTATTCAGACAGCATACAGTGATAGAAGAATTAGTTCTCCTACAATTCTTTTTTTTGTTGATATACAACAATCTTGTGACGAATCTACGTATGTACATGTTAGCACTCTAGACGGTCTTGTTTTTGTCTGAATTCCTTCTGAAATTTGTGTTAGTATTCTACTTCGTTGAGTTACGTATATAATTGAAGTTATAAACGATCAGTACTTGCTTTGATGAGCGTCATGGAACGGAAATTCGAGATATCGATGAAAGTTCTGAGTTTTTCACTGTATTTTATCAGTATTCTTTAGTCACAATTGCTGTCAAGCATGTCATGACTTCCTAATTTGTTGTTTTAAATACAGAGTTCGACATTTTCACTGACTTTGCAGAAAGTATTTTTCGAAAAATATTTTATTATTATTAAGCATTAGTCGAGTAACATTTCACAAGGATATTGTGTTTCAGGAAGGAACAAATGACCATAATAATGATGTCGACGGTTTTCAATACTCTTGATATATTAATAGGAGTTGATTATAAGTTTTGAATTTGAATATTTTCACAATAGGTTAATTCAAATCTCCTATTGTTTAATGTCAGTGTAAAAGCAGAGAGCACCTGTTCCGCTCTAGTATATGCACAGTCAAATATTCTCATTATTACTAAATATGTCCCATACAACACATTCATTAATGTGTTTTTGTGAAACTCATTCTGTCAAGGATTGAAATAAAGATTGCTTTGTATTTTTTCTAATTATGAGAACGATTTCTATGAATGATGGCCTACTGAGAGGTCAGTGATAATTATTGTTGGACTCATTGTGGAGAATAGAATATACATAAGACATGGCAAACTTACGGACCGAATGCGATCACAACAGACAAAAGTTAGGGTGTGGGTGTGGTTGTTACTCTTCTTATCATCCACACCCACACTCACACTCGCTAGAAAACTTTTCATTTTCAACAAAAACCCATAAAATACTGTTGAATTCGAAACACTTAAATACTTTTCAAGTTGCTGAATACATTATCGAACATTTTTTCATACGTCAAACACTGTTACTCAAATTATGCTTGAGCGGTCATGTGTGACTTTTTTCGCCCTGATTCGGCACATTTAGACCTCTGTATTGGGTACATACAGTATTGGCTTGAGTAGATTTGTCGAACATTTTTTTCTATTAGTAACAGTAGTTCAATTGACTTTTTATACTTCTATATTTAAGTAAAAGTCAACATTTATAATTTGCATTCAATCACTTGTCGAATATTACAAAGTAGACTATTGAAATAATCAGTGTAAAAGTGGTGTATGCTTTCGCTCTTATTCTCATCTTCAAACTCTTCATTGGAGTTGGGTGTGAGTGTGAGTTTGATTCAAGATAAGATCCATACTCACACCTACATGATTATTTCCTTATTAGATTCATAATCAATAAAGATCTTTAAAAAAATAAGTAAGATTTCATTTTTCTTCTCTGAAGTTAGGATATTGCAACAGAAAAGTATCCTAGAGTTAGTACAGATTTTATTATTTAAATCGGAGAACACATCTCCAAAATTTTTTTTTTCATATCCAAGATTAGACTATTCAAGCAAAAAAGTATTCTAAACTAACTTAGAGAAACTTTATTATTCAAAATGATATAGCGCAGCTCCAAAGTTTATTGTTCATATCGAACTTTAAAATATTCAAGCAAAAAAAAGTCATTCTTAAGTTAATAAGTAGATGACGATGTGACTGTGGGCATAGGTATGTAGCTGTTGGTATATGTTTGAATGCGAATGAAATCAATAGATTCTTTTTAAGTCACACCCACATCTTTTTAAATTTTGAATATCAATTGCTGCCAGCTTACTGTATGAATATGTCACATAAAGTCATAATTTGATGAAGTCATTCAATCAAATAGCTCATCTCAATTGAAAATTTTATTCAGATTTCTATCTAATAAATAGCAGATTCAATTTTGTTGAGTAGTCAAAATGAAATAAATGCTATCAAGTTAAGTGTGACCAGATTAGGCCGAATTAGAGATGTTTAAGGGAGTCTTTTTTTTGCTGACATGGCTCTTCTTCTGTCCAACTTTTGTCTATTGTGATCGCACTCGATTGTAATTTTGGCATTGTTTATTTTTACGATATTTTGCAGGATAAATCAAGCAAGAATTTTCACAACCATAATCTAAGAAAGAAAAAAATGATTATCAGATTCCCAACAATGAGATTCCTAGAAAACCTCAAAACTCATTTTTTTTCCTACGAAGAACGTACATATCTTACTTATATCACTTTGTTTCGATTACATAGAACAGTAGAAGAAACGTATCTTTAAAAAATAAGATCTGTTTCAATTTCCTGCAATGTTTTTCGTCAAGACATAATTATTTTACGGTGCGTGCTAAAATAATTTTTGTTTCTATTTCTTATAGAAAAAAAAAACAATCTGGAACTCGCAGTAGATTATATTATCTCGGAGATGTTACATTTTGCAGAGAATTGTACACTCTACTGACCTAAAGTTTGAACACAATGATATATATATATATATGCTATTGGTAATAAAAAGCTAGATTTGTAATTTTCTAGAAATTTTGTCTTTGAGAATGTGACACACATTTTTATTTTCTGATATTCTTGTTGTAGATACTTTTCTCTCTTTGAATCACTTTTTAAAATATTTTCAACGTGTAATTCAGGAGAAAAAAAAATTGAGAATAAAAGTGTGTGAATAATTTCATTAGCCACTGTACAATGTCAAATGCTATTCGTATCGAATATTATCATCAAAATCTGATTAGAAAAAAAAAACATATAGAACAAATTTGAAACTGGAACTTTCTAATAAG
>CAJNOP010001258.1:0-11290 GCA_905250075.1 Rotaria sp. Silwood1
ATTTTAAAGTTGAAGATAAAAAATATCCAACACCACAAATATGTCAATCAGAATTAGTTAATATTGAATTTTCATTAAGAAAATCTTTAATTAAAAATGGACTTAATTATATGAAAAAATTCTTACCAGATTCACCAAGTTCATCAGCAATCACCGCAGCAGTTGAAGAATTAAAGAGATTAAGTAAGTTTTTCTTAGAAATAAAATTTATTGCCGATCTGATTTTTGTTGTGTTTAGATATTTTAGATTCACAAGATAAACTTACATCAGTTGGTGTTGCAATCTCTAAGTTACCTGATTTTGGTTCATTAGCTATGTCAAAATCTGTTCTATCAGCTTTAAATCAACACAATTGTGGACGTGATCTTATTGCTCTTTCAGCTATTTTAGGTGTTTTAAATACATCATCAGTTCTAAAAGCAATACCAGATTCAATGAAAAGGTCCGAAGGTGACTTTATGTCTTTACTAAATGTTATGAATGAAATTCTCTTAGTAAGAAAAAGTGTTTCTGCTCAACAGTTTAGATTATCTAAAGTATGTCAAGCTAAAAACTTAACGGCTATTTCGCATGTTTTAAAACAAGCATTAAGACGATATGTAAGTTTGGAAAAGTCATTTAATCTTTCAAGTGAATATCGTGAAAAAGCACAAGTTTCAAGTGATGATTGGGAATCCGTTGCAAAATCTTTGTTAAATGGATATGGAGAAAATGTATTTGTATCAATGAAAGAATTACAAGGAAAAACTCATTTATTTACAAGATATTCTCCTCCAAAAGAAGATGTTGCTGTTTTAGATCTTCAATCAACTCTTATTCGAGCAATAACTTCATCACCTGTTTCACTTGTTATTGCTCGTGATATTCGATTTTCATCTTCTATTCGAGCAACAGCTGTTTTATCATTTGTTGGCGAAATAAAATCACAATGGATTGCTTATAGTTTTAAAAGACAAATAAAATTAAATGCAGCTGAAGAAGCAAAATTAAATTCTGATAATATTTTAACAAATGCAAAAAAGGCATATCTCAATGTTCAAATACAACTGAATAATCATATTCTTAGTTTAGAGGGTTCAGCTGGTTCTGTTCTTGATGCTGAACTTGATATTTTACAACAATTAGTTGTTGAAATGAAATTTAATTTATCAAATGAATATGCACCAACTGTAAAAACTGATTATGAACGTATGCAACGGAATCTTGAGGGTGTTTCCAAAATGCCTTCGATATTTAATCCAATGAAATGGCGTTGGGAAGCTCAACACCAAGTCAAAATAACCGTTAATAATAATAATATAACAAATAATGAATGTGAAATAACAATCGAAGGACGTGATTCACAAAATCAATTTGCATACAACGAATTTCGATCGTTTTTGGGATGGTTAAGAAATTGTGCTGTTATTCGACATCCTAACGCAGGTAAGAAAAAAGAAATCCTAGTATCGTCTTTGAGACTAAAATAGTAAACTCAGATATGATCTTTAGCATCATTATTCTAATACAAAATACTATGAGCAAAAACAAAATCTCTAGCAGACCATAGTGGTTTTCCAAGAATGATTCATAGGCAACGAAACGACATGTTCTAAATGATTTCTGTGTTTTGAATAGAAGTTTTTCTCTTTTTTACTGGTGCTTTACTTTTCTCCTAAACTGAAAAGATAGAATCTACGAACAGAAATTCTCATGTGTCTATCTATCTGTAACACAGTTACCATATAGTAACTATGGCACAAATGACCATAGATAGCAATTGTGAGATGAGTAACTGCGTAGGATGAGAATTGATACCTAGACATTAGGAATGATATTGACCGAGAAGTAGTATACAAAGATGAGAAGTACAAAATCCGTGTACACTGCGAAATGACTGTCTTTTCCTGTAAACAATACGAAGAGATATTCACTCATACAACGATCATACTTTGTGTTCAACTAGGAATCCTGTGAACAGTTACATTTAGGTCCGTAAATGGTCTCAATAGTTAGTCATGCTACAAATCGATGAACGACGATTTACGGTTGTTTAAGAGCTTGTTCGTTTGATGTGAGAATCTTGTAGAAATAATAATAATTGTGATTACACTATTGAATGTTTCGCTTCATTCGTCAATGATATGTACATAACGATGCACTATAATTGTTTTCAAGAATTAGATGATGAATATGAACATAAGATTATTATAAACTAAAATTTCATTTCTCAAGTAATACCAGAATAACTTTTTTTGCCACAAAAATAGTGCTAAAATAACTCTGTAATTGTAAATAATTGTATTTATTTCTATTTTATCTTTATCAATTAATATATATGTAATATGAGTTTTACTCCAAACATGAAGAAGACACAAAATAATATGAATAATGAAAAATCCAAACATGTTCAATTTCAGTTTTTTTTGCATTTACAATATTGAAACTTCAAACATTCAATTTCTGAAGTCAATTTACAACTTTTTTGACCGTATATCTGTGATAGAATTTCAATAATTCGACATGTATCAATTTATGACAAAAAGAACTATTCATTCACGGTACCCAATCATCATTTGAAATTGAAATTATAACGCTAAGTAGGGTATGAAAGAACAAAAGTGAATATAGATACACTAGGGTAACCACCGAAAAACCTTTAAAAAATTACTGCAGAAAAACCAATAATATTGGAAGATAAAGACTGTACGGTAGCACTTCTAGACATGGGCGGCGGAGCCACTAGGCTTGGGGAGGCTCGAGCCTCCCGTAGAAAAATATAGGGAAGGCTTGGGGAGGCTCAAATACTAAAAAATATTTTAAAGATATAATCGCAAGTTTACGTCTTATTAGCGAGTACTCTTTGAACAAAGGTTGACTCGTGTTTTTGAATGGTACACCCAGTCAAATGTTAGATAGTCCATGTGTATCACTATATTTCTAGTGCCTCGATGACTTTCGGATCACAAACATTTATCTCTGTTTCAGTTTTACAAAAAATTTTGAAGTAATAGATGAACATGAATCTTTTGGCAGACAAAATCTTTACTAAATAGCGTCGAAGCATGTCTTTCTTAAAAGAACAAGAAAAAAAATGAGTATTATCACTAATATTCACGTAGTTAGTGGGAATATGTTATCAACTAATTTAACTGACCGCATTAAAACTCCCTGTTTATAACACATAACGAACATACAGAATGTGCCAAAGGTTACTATTGAAAATACATGTAACTCCTGTAGCAATGAAGCTTAACACAAAACTTATTTTATTTGAAAGAAGAGGCTAACATGCCTGTATTATTAAAGGCCCGTTTCAGCAACAATGTAGCAAAAGTGGAATTTGCGAATACAAAAAAAGAATAAAATGAGGTTTTTCTCTATGTGGAAAACGATATGAAGCGTTTTTTCGATATCTATTAGAATTTCAATCGTTATTAGAAACTTCAAATCATTCAAATCTATCCTCATGACTTTACAAATACTCATCCTGATATATTCTCGAGAAAAAGGAGCAAGAAAGCCAATATTAATAATAACATGTATTGTTAAATAGTCCAACGCACACTTTTCACGGCCTTAATGGTTTTCGAAGAGGCACGAACGACCTACCGAGGGAAAATGCATCAGTTATTGGTTCTTTTCAAAATGTGTCAGAAAATGGCTGTCAAGCAATACTGAAAGATCTAAATGATCTGAAGTGCACAATGACGAACAAAGTTCTAGTAGATATAGAAAGTAACACTGTATTGTTTTTGACATAGAAAAAGCCTAATGTTTTTCTTTTTGTAGCTACAAATCCTGCTTTTGCTACGTTGTTGATTAACTTGATCTTTAAGAACAAAGTGTTCCTAAGCTCCCATTTGAAATAAAAAATATTAGATTCAGCTTGAATAATAGTGCATTGAAATGTATTTAATAAGTCACAATGACTTTTGGCACATTTTATTCGCTGATCACTTTTAGTCATATCGATATCCTTCATATGAAGAAAAATTAGTTTACGTGGAATAGAAGAATAGCTGCAATGGTTCATTCAAAAAAAAACAGCATGAAATCATTTTCGGTCGTGAGAATTGCTTTTAGCTCTGCCTTGCTATATTCACATTAGATTAGGTGTAAGATTTTTATGTACATGCTAATTATCCAACAGAAAAGTTAACGTTGCCGTAAAATTTTTCACTATGGTTCAAATTTTGACATGAATAAATCCAAAAATGCGTTTAAAATATAGCGAACATTATAAAAAGTAGAAAATAGTTCCTTTTTTGTTCCATCTCTCATCATTGCCTAGAAAAAAATTTTGAGCCTCCTCTAAGTTAAAATCGTTCCGCCGCCCATGCTTCTAGAAGGAATTTAGGCGACTTTTTAAGCGGAACTCAAACGTTTGTAAGAAGTGGGGGCGTAAAGCCCTTTAGCTAACTAAGATCTCTTAAGTTTCCATCTGGTTACACCAAGAATCTAAATTCATCTTGACTAAACCAGTGTAACATATTCAAAATCGTTTTTTATCTTATAAACATAAAAATCAAGGTTTATCTTACAAAAAAATGATTCTGTCAATCGAGTCGAGATTACACGTCAAGTCATCTCTTGCATTTTTAATACTTTATTTTAAGCACGTTTATACTTAGATGCCGTACTGGTATTCGTTCGTTGTTTGTTTAGTTTTTCTATTTCATTTTGCTTAGTCGAACATTATTATCAGTCTAAACATCGCTTTATCTGACCAATAAACTTGTTGTACATATCCATTATATCTACAGCAAGTCTCAACGTACAATTATATATCTCGATAAGCTGAAGAACATTGATATTGATTACTGCCTAGAGCTATAAATTGATCAGTTCACGCTTTTTATATTGATTATATGACAACTATGGCATATCATTACATCATCACCCATTGCCATTGACATCTTATATGTAAGCTTTTACTTGGACAACAATCAAAAACTGCATTTAGAACATTAACGAACAGGTTTCATCCATTCATATTTCAAGACAGACTTTTGAATATTCTAGAATAGTCTAAGTCTCTCTTTTGCACCTATTCAGTATCTTTTTCTTTCACTAAGGAACCTTGGAGAGGTATCCGACGCCGGTTGTTCCTCGTTGATATAAGACGTACCCAGTGACCGTTGGCTAAAATATAATATGAATTTCATGAAATAAGTGTTGAATGAGTTGATAATATACATGTTTTTTTATTACAGGTGTTCCACCACGTATTCTTAAACCAGCCATGCGTAAAACATGTCTTGATATTGAAGAGAGAATTTCTTATATTACTGATAGTAAACGAACATCAATTGACTTATGGAAAAGTTTAAAAGGTTCAAAAGTAACACGTGAAACTCGAATGGAAGCTGTTGCATGGATAGCTGTTTCGAAATTTGATTGTCGACTTGAAGGAGGTTTTGTTCGTGATTGGATTGTTGGAAATTATTCAGCTCGACCAACTGAAGATCCTTCAACATGGTTATTTTATACTCCTAATGCAGCTGGTTTATCACTTCCATATTTGAATAAAGATTTAATTCCATCAGATCTTGATTGCCATTTACCATCACATAAATATTTTGATATTGATAAATTTTTGGATAATTTGCATAAATATCAAATTGAATATAAAGTATTTCGAGAAGATTGGCGTTATATAATATTATTAGATGAAAATACTAAAACTGGTCCATTTACAATGGATTTAATTGAACCTCATGTTGCTTTAACACATGATAGAATTGATTTTGATGTTAGTAATTTATCAGTAGAAAAAGATTATACTAAAGAAATAGGAATGAGAGTTGATATAACATATAAACCATATTCAATTGAATTAGAAACTATTGTTGATAATATAAAAAATAAACGTTTTCAAGTTTTACGTCCAATTGATAAATATGTTCAAGCTCGTATTGAAAAAATGCAAAGTCGAGGTTGGACACAACTTGGAGAACCTATGCATGTCATTCCAAATCCACCACCAATATATCCATATATTCTTGTTCCTTTACCTGGATCAATTGAATTATATAAAACACTAGTTCAACAAATGAAAACTTATATTAATAATCATGTACGAGTATTCTCAATTGATCAAATTAAAAATCCTTTATTAGAAGAAGCATATTTAGCAATGAAACAATTAATTGCTAAACAATGTAAAGGACACAATCCAAATGAACGTGAATTATTTCATGGAACACAAGGTGATGCAATTGATGGAATCTTAAAAGATGGATTTGATGATCGATATTGGGGAACAAAGGCTGGAAAAGGAAAATGGGGTAATATATACCAGAAAATTCTTCGACTGTCATTTTTGTGAAGCACAATCTAAGAGAGGTGTTAAAGTATATAGGGTAGAGATTTATAATTCCTTCTACACTCTATACAATCGTGACAGACCTTGTTGATATATGATCATAGACCTTATATCAGCAACGGCTCGTTACAATACATTAACTACTACTTTCTATATTGTGTTTCACATTTTATTCCGCTAGGATCGTGTTAACAGTTTTTTATTTTGTTTCTCATGGTTTATTAGGTCACGGTGCTTATTTTGCTGATAATCCAGGTGTTTCACATAGATACACTGAAGCCAATCTGAGCGATCAAACACGCATCATGTATTACAGTAAAGTCATTTTAGGAAAGGAAGCAATACTTCAAGCATTAAACTCCGAATTAATGTCTGCACCGAGAGGTTTTCATTCAGTACATGGGCAATTTGCTGATCAACCAAATAACGATGAATATATTGTGTATAGATATGGACAAGCCTTGCCTTATTTAAGAATAACTTATAAAGCATAAGTTTTCTTTTAGAAATGATTTGAACTTTATTATGATTATATTCTTATATTACTCTTGAAAACATATTTTTTTTATAGTTTTTTTTTTTTAACATTTCCATTCATGAAATCTATTATTACAATTCTCATTAATCAAATCGCAAAATAAACTATTTTAATCACTCATTATATTTTGCTAAAGAAAAAGAAATAAAAACCTTTTAAAACGATCAATGTATCTTAAAGAAAAGTCATGGATGTAAGGCTAATTTAGGATTTTGTAACAACTTGTGTCAAGTACAATTCGATAAGTTTGCAAAAACTATTTCAAAAATATCTACAAATACTAAGTCATATATGATCATGTTTCACAAATAATTTATTTCAATTGAAGAAGTCTTGATCTTATTTAAGCAAGAAATAGATCATACTTGACAATATTGAAATAAAAATACGATTTTACTCCTAAGTGGCACAAACTAAGTTCAGTTTATATAATACATATTGAACGAGAATATGCTAGACATAAGATTCGAAAAAGTAATTCGTGACTTATCAATAAAAGAAAAAAAACAGAAAGAGAACCGGTAAACAAATAAGTAAAGGTCACTAACTAGTAATGAACTTTATCATAGTGTATAATCAAAAAAAAAATGATTTATTTAGTTTTTGTTTCTCTCTACGACTCGTATGAAGTTATACAAGTTTACTCTTTTCTGTTTTATTACTATGCGATTCGTAAATGAACGTAAAATACATTATCTCTATTTTTAATGAAAAAAAATAAGAATAAAGAGTGATTTTATAAACATCTGAGAAGGTTAGCTTTTGCCAATGATCGGTAGCATTAGTTTTATTTCTAATTTATCTTCACATTAAGTATTGAATATGTAAAAAGTTTATGTATAGTACAAATAAATAAATATCTTAATTTGATTTTTAATGTTACTTGCAAAAACTTTATTGTTAAAGTACTTTCCTAGTCAAATTTTTCTTTTCCTTGCACATCAAATATTTGAGTATCGTGGGCAAGAAAATCATCTAATATGGACACATCTTGAAGTCTTTTTTTGAGTTCAAATACGTGTAAGGGTGATCCTAAATGAAATACTGCTTGAAAAATAGTATCAACTACACAGATTACCAACATAAGTCTGGTCCGATCATAAGCTAGCATTGAAGCTTAGCATCTACCATAACGCTGAAAGAAATATTTGTAATGCATGAAACTGTTTTTAATTAAATTTTTATATGTACTTTTCAGTGTTATATTCAAAATGATTTGATTCTTAATAAACATCCACAGTCTAAATAACAATACATGTCACGATTGAGCAAAAAAGGAATATCTATATGAGTAATTCAGCTAAGACATTCTCTATAGCAAGAAGAATTCTTTCATCTTGAGCATTATAGCTGTTCTTATTTTGTTCTAGTTAATTATTCTAAGTATCCTTATTTGTATGATATTCAGATGTTTAACGTATGAGTTGCATTAATTGTACATATAATTCATGCATGAGTTCAAGTGTTTGTCTATGGAAAGAAACTCCTAATATATGAGCACATCTTGAAATCTGCACATGTCAAATACATGAAAAAAAATTCAATCATACAATTGATTTAGTAAACAAAATCAAGTGAAAATCAGTTAATTGATAATTTATCAAAGTTATAATAGGGAGAAAAAACATGGTTCGAAACAAAAAATTTTCGTTTTTGATTATGATTGATTGACATACATTTGAATGGACACAAGTTTATATTATCCTTGTAATTTAATTTATTCACAAATCGATGCTTACTTAATTTATCAATAGAACAACATTATATGATAGGTGACAATTATCATATTAGCCTAAAAATTTAGCAAAACACAAGTAAATAATTCATTTTAGTATGTAAGGATATCAATGTACTATTAAATGAAGAATAAACTTACGTTTCATTGATTTTTTTATTATCATCATGTTTGTTATAAAATATGTCAATGTCCAACAAGCTGTTAATCGTTCAATAAGTTTATCATTGTTGAAGGATGATTCATTCATATTTCATTGATCGTCGTTACATTGAACAGTTGTAACGATCAAATATTGAATTTATTGAATCAAGAATGTTTTCTTGGCTTTCGAAAGAAATCAATAGAAGTTCATTGCGGTAGATAAATACTGAACTAATTAATATATCTTTATTTATCGTTGAAATTGTGACTTAATTGAGCGATCATCATCCGTAAATCAAGTCAATGAACTGATAAACTTGTCAGTTAAAATAGTGTTCTTCGTAAATTATATATATATTAAAACGAGTTCAAAAAATAGAGATAAGATGCTCGATTACACTATTGATACATGATAATAAGTATAAACTTCATGTTGTAATAATACGTCAAGTGATGATAAGTGATCAACTGAAGGAATCAATGAACACAACTTATTGTTGAATAGATAAACGATTTTCAGATGACAAATATTACGAAGTTTAAAAAGCAATAAACTCGACTTAGTTTTAATGAAGAATATTCAGAATAGTTAAATTCAAAGACTTTTAAAAGATCAAATGACGAATAATTTTGGTTCTTATGCATATAACCATTTTTTGAATTTCGAAGTCTTATGAACAACTTTAAAGCAAATGTGCGTCATATCGTCCAAAATGCAACATTTTAGAGTGCTTAAACACAATAGTAGTTTGAGACGCGTGTGCAATTATTATTTACTTAAATCTCTCTCATCATGACTGAAAAAAAGGCAGTTCTGTTACAGTATTGATCTGTTACTGTCATAATATGATATACTCATTTTAATCTAACACAACTTTCAAGACGTTGAATATAGTGCATCAGATGGGATTCGATCTTGATTTCTACAAAACAAACGGCAAAGAACTTATTACCGAGCATAGCATGCTCATTGAATCATTTCTTTCAGTGTAATGTGAATTCAAATTTAAACAAACATCTATTTCAATCATAATCAATTATTGAAATCATGTGAATTTGAAAATATTTCCCTCTGTCTCACTTCTTAGTTACATTTAAAAAGGTTGTGGACCTTTAATTCACTGGCTGAAGAATACACACACCACATTCATGCACACATGGGCCCTTTGGAACTATGTTAGAATTATTGCGACATCTATGCTCCAGTGGCATTATATTTAAATAACAACACTTGCGGACGAGGTACGATTTCATCAAGGACATTTGTTCTGATGGACATTTATTACAAGGACAAAAAGTCATGCACATTTCGCCAAGAGCATTGTTTAAAGGACATTCTAGCATTTATTCGAAAATCATATTTCAAAAGCTAGTATTTGTATAAAAACATAAGAAAACACTCAAAACGATGCTTTTGGACGCCCAATACTGGTGAAATTTAAAGCAGTTGCGATCATAAATCTCAGGAAATGCTACAAATCGGAAAAGATTATTTGCATTCATCGTTCAATGCAGCCTGGAATTGGCCGCATACCATTGGACTTAAACATGTAAATGTATTATTGTTTTCGTTTTGAAAGTATTTATGTGACCACGTACATGTTGGTAATTCTTGAGATAAAGAATAAAGGTAAAAGAATAAATCATCAAGTCAAAAGCTTTTGATTCACTCAAACGTTATCAATGAGTTTGTTGACCAAATATCTTAATATTTCCAACCTATATAAATGCGTAAAAAGTTATTCACCTTTTTCTTTTGCTTATTATTTCAGTTGATGACTATGAATGCTGTTGTAAATATAGTCTTATCTATGTATATTGTTCTGTTCTGGAGACTTTTCAGTTTATGATAAGCAAATAGAGACACTTTTATATAACGCAAAAAAAAAGACTTGCAGTGATAAGCTATTCACTGAAAACGACAAAGATTTTCAAACATGTGATGAATAACACAGAGGAAAGAATAAGAAGAAACTGGCTTCTTCCGAATCACATTATAACTTGCATGGAAGATTAGAATCAAACAAGTATAGCTGCCAAAAAGAAGGACAAGAAAAAGTCAGCTAAAACGAGAAGAAAATAGACGAATACGAGTATAAAAAAACCAAAGATTTTTTGGACGGCATGCCATGATGGAAATGTTTTTGTTGTTAGCTAATAAGACTGGACATATTTTGGTCAAACGCAAACTTTCTCTGGCAAATTAACAAATTTAAAATACAGTCGAGATATTTCGAATTGTACTATATTAACAGTACATGTAAAATGCTCACGTTTCAAAATTTTAGCAGATCTTTTCTCTTCTTGCATGATGACTTCATAGAGTTCATCGGGTTGCATAAGAGAAAATATTGTTCAAGTAAGGAACAAACACATTTTACAAGAGTCAGAATTTCGCGTCTGTTTTCTTTTATATTCGAAAATGATAGTGTCTAGAACGTTTTTTTGTGAAATATTTCGTTTTTCATTTGAACCATATCTTATCTTATGCAACTCGATGAACTTTGCCCAATCATCAGAGAGGAGTCTTGATTAAAATTTTGAATTGCGAGTCCTTTCTATACA
>CAJNOP010001258.1:11390-39955 GCA_905250075.1 Rotaria sp. Silwood1
GAATTTTGTAAAAGATAATCTGCTTTTACATCAGTTGGTTGTTGTTTCCCAATTGATGTTAATTTCTGAAGACATGTTTCAACTGTACCAATAATTTTCGTTAAACATGACTTTAATTGTTCTTCGTCATTTGCCATAAGTATCTAAAAGAAAATATGAAAGAGTTATTACAATACATTGTATTGCTGCATTTAAACAATGGTTGAATTCTCTTAAAATAATGGAGTCCGATTCGTCTATCACTTCTGTATAGCCCAATAGAGTCTTTTCTCGATTAGATAAGCAACGGTAGTCGAAAGGTAGAAAAATTCCATGACTTTTCTTCTAGAGTGATTTTTAGTTTTAGTAGAAGAGTCGAAAGTTTTCTTATTTACTAAAGATAGGCCAAATATTCATTTAATTAGAACATAAGTTATTTCCTTATATTTTTATCTTAAAAAAGCGATGTTAGTGAATTTCAGGAGCTTTGAACTGATGGAGTCTCCATAGTAAACTCAGTCTTAAAAAAAGATGATAGTTAATGGAAAGTCAATGTAAACTTAAGATTTATCAAACACACGGAAGCTGAAGATCATGCAAAAATTCTGTCAGTGCTCGACATCATTGCCTTGCGTCTTTTCTCATGTTTCCATACTAATACTAACTATTGATGTATAACTTTCGGAAACGATGCAATGAGCAATAATACAAAACAAAAGTTTTACTTAAAAAAAAGAAAAACGATAGAATGAAATTGAGATGAAATATCATTGCGGGTGCAAACAAATTATTCCTTAACTTCATATACACATAAGCAAGGAGCAGACAATGAAGACTTACATTATTTCTAACTCATAACGTTCCGAAAAGCAAAACATTTTTCTATATAATTCAAAGTGCTTTTGACATCTATCAAAGGTATCTGATGGATATGTTACAGACTATACGAAAAATCTCTTGGATATCAAAAGCTCTTGAAGCGAAAAAAGCACAGAGTGATCGTGAAACGTTATTGATCGATGAGAAATCTAACAATGTTATCTATAACAAGTGAGGATTACGCCGTATCCTTTATTATGACGATCGTCTGGATGCCATATCGTATACGCTGCAATACCTACATTGTTTACAGTGATATCTACGTCGTAAAACAGTCGTACGTTCGATAGACGCAGCAGTACGCATTAACGTTTACGATTGTGTCTTCACGTAAATAAATGTACACGACTATAAGGAACCGAGATGACAGCCACCAGTAAACCTTGCTTTCTTCTCAAAAACATATGTGCTTATACATCTACTCCGCATCAGTCATCTTAAACATATACTCTTAAACTTGCAACTTTCCCATGTTAATCATAATCACATCACCTTTTTGGGACACAATAGTCCTTATATAGCACTACGATAATAAAAAGTGCAATATCTATGAATCGGTTCAATCTAATGAGCTGATTTTTAAATTAGTGGCAGACGTTCACTGAATACATGTGTAGCGTTTCATAGACAATTTTCAATTGTCATCTAAGAGAACAATAAGAACAAGTCAAATTGAACTTTATGAATAATTCTTTATTGATGTACACAAATCAAGTTTTCAAAACTAATTAATCAGTTTGAATGCTGAAATTCATCCCCTATAAATAAAGGCAGAAAATGGCAACAATTTAGATATCAAAATAACAACTTTCTTTCAAAAACCAATATTCTATTTTTGAAAATTCGTAATTTTGGAACCGTTGAATTCTAAACTAACTAATTTTAAAAATTCGCTTTATGTGAATCAATACAGAATCATTCATAAAGTTCAATTTGACTTGTTCTTATTATTCTCTTAGATGACAACTGAATATTGTCTATGAAATGCTACTCATGTATTCAATGAACATCTGCCGCTAACTTAAAAAAAAGTCCGTTAGATCGAACTGATGCATTGATATTTCACTTTTTTATCATAGTGCTATTTAAGGATCCCCTCTATTTGAATAATCGCAAAAAGATTATGACTTTTTATGAATATCAGATTAAAAAGTTGGCAAAAATCGAAAGTTTAGGTGAACAATCTGGCTAATAAAGCGCGATAAAATTGCCGATTTATAGGCGGTTTTTGATGACATGGATTGAATATATGCTCATAGGTTTATATCCTATACCTATATTCTTACATCTACACCCGCGTTTATACCGTATACCTATAATCTGAAAACTATATCTGTATATCTAAGTTGTCATAGGCATTCGTGGACAACACATGTTTTTGACTATAGTCTTGCACTTATATTTGTTTCATTGATTGCCCTAGTCGACTCTCGCTTGAAAAATCACTGGTGAGTTCCTAAAATATAAGAGTTTCCTTGGGACTCATTATTTATTTCCTGAGAAATTTCCAGGTTTTAGGGAGTAAGAGAAAAATGTAATAACTCCTAGAAAGTCAAGCAAAATAATTTGGTGTTGAAACATCGAACTGTTACAAAGACTAAATAGAAGACAATTTTAGTTTTAAGCTAAGAAATTAGAATAAAGGTTATATTTTGTTTATTTAGATCAAGCTTAATTACAACTCCAACGGCAATTATAGATTCAAAAGATTTAAATGTGCTATTTTGTTAATATCAATTATATCAAGAACTCTGATTATAGGTGCTATTTTAAGCTATGAGTTTTATCTCTTTTAATTCAGATTAATCTAAGCAACAACTAAAAAGGTACGTATTATTTCAAAAAATCAATTCTGTGTTTCTTTTTATTTAGATCAAGGTCAAGAACAACGGCGACCGTAAATATTGTTTTAAAAACAATTACACTTATTTTTACTCAGATGAATGGCAACAACAATGACAAGGGCTAGCCTATATGTCAAAACATAAAGTATACTGTCTATTTAGATTAAATGCAACAATAGTTACAACGGTAAATATTTGTAGAACTGAATTATATATTTCCTATTTCGGTTAATTTCAAGACCAACTGTAAAAGGGCGCATTATTTGAAAAAAATCAAGTTACATGTTTATATTTGCCCAAGGAAAGACGAAAAAAAAGTCAAGAGTGCCTCAACGATGAGTGGTTGATATGGATACTATGCTAAAGGCATCATATATAATAATTTACAGTGATTGTCATTCTGGGTGTTGGTGGATGAGGGCGTGGGTTGGAGGTGTGTATGAGATTAGTGGATGTACAGTGTCAGTGACGGTATGGATGGGTGTGGGTGTGGGTGTGCGTATCAGTGTGAGTCTGGATGAAGAGTAGACCTCCACGCACACTCACGTTCGATCGCTACCTTTGTATCTTCTTTGTTTGAATCAGTTTAAAATACTTTCATAAAAGCACTAAAAATTTAAAAGTTTACTCGCATTAAGGCACTTCGTTTAAGTTGCTGATCTATACAAACTATATTAACTCTTAACTGATCGCACGGAAAAAGATTCAATAAGGTATCAAAAAATATGTCAAACTGCGCACGAATAGAAATGAAAAGATTGTGCAACCAACCATTCGATAGATATTTCGATTTAGCAGTTTAAGTTTGTCGTGGGTATGAAAGTTTCAAACCTACTTCTCGGCTTCTCATTTTTCGATAGGCCGGTACTACTCTGAGTTTTCGATCAGTCGAACAACTTTTACCGAGAGAATCAAACTTTGATCAAAGTAAAAGAAATTTGATCCTTTAGATGCCTCATACTCAAGTCATCAAAACTTATTGAATAAACGTGAAGGAAAAGATTCGAGCATGGGTACTTACGATTAACATTCGTCGAACATCTAAATTAAATATGAACTATTGTTGTGCTATGAAAGTTATCTTGTTAATTCTTAGAAGAGCAGTACTTTCAAGATAGTTATTCAAAGATTTACTAACAGTGTTCGAAAATTAAAAAAATACTTTTAAATCGAATAAAAACATCTTTTGCATGTCTCGAACGACAGAAAAATGTTTTTTTTGAGTCTTACATGCCATATAAAGGGCTTTTTTGATAAATATGACATTTGATGAATAATTAGTTTGCATGATAAAGTATAAAATCAATATTAAAAAAAGTTTTCAAACACATAAAAACAAATTTCGTTATGGTTGTGTTTTGTCAAAAGCGCTTACGAATTCCAGTCTTACTTGCTATTTTTCGTCAGTTAATGTTAAATATTTTTTAGAAAATCGTGAAGTTCGGCAACATATTCGTCAAACATAAATCGTCCTACTAAGATAGCTGGATAAAAGACACATATGTAACTTACGCTTTGAAAAAGTTTCACAAAATGAAATTTAACTTCACCACTTAAATTATTATTCTACTTGGCTTTCTTCTATCGGACTACTCAATATGATGCTTCCAGTGTGTTTCTTTTCTTGAGTACTTAAAATTTCGATGAATGTTGAGATATCTGAAAGCACTTGAAGAAACGAAAATGAATGTTCGATAGAACAGTTTTCGAGTAGTCGGAATTCTACAGCTACCAAGGGACTCGAAATCGGAACAGAACGAATAAAAAATTATACATTTCAAAGTTTCGAGCGCTCGTGGCACGCATCGCATCCATTCAAAAGGCTGCTTTGATACAAGAAAAGAATCGGTTGCAAATATAAGTGAAAGAGAAAAACAACATTAAAACAAAGATTAAGTGATTGAATAGATGACCCACCCAAACGAATGACAAACTTCAACGAAGTAATATAAAAATGAAAAAAAAAACAACTAAAAAGAAAAAAACGAAATAATATAAATTTTAACATGTACGTAGATAAAGGATTAGGTTACTTAAATAACGTTATACAAGCTTGAGATACTTTCTGAGGATCACGACGTCTCATGTTGTCTCTTTTTTAGCAGCTATGACACAGTCCCGCATAGTGATGAAAAACAAAATGTTGCAGTTGCGACAGAACATCATAGCTAAACACAACTACAAATTTTTTCATCGCAACTACGCGTAACTGCGTCGCAGTTTTGCATGATTACGGCTTTATATGCAACGTAACTAACCATGTCGTCTCTTTTAAGCAATCGCGGTGCAAATAAGAAAAAGAAATTATAGTTACGATAGAAAACGTGCAATGCCATACAAGTGTGTTTTTTTCATCGCAACGACGCACAGCTGCGGGGTAGTTTTGCGCGGTTACAACTGAAATGCAACGTGGCTATACATGTTCTTTCTTTTTAAGCAACTGCAACGCAAGTATAAAAAAAATCATACTTACGCGTAGTCAAAGTAGAAAAATTGTAATTCGGCGCCACTGGGATTTTTTTCTCGCAACTGTGACGCAGCTTCGCCATAACTGCGCAAAACTGGGACGCAAGTACGGCAAAAAATATGAGTGCAGGTAGTTACGATAGAAAAAATGTAATTTTACGCAACTGGGATTTTTTTCATTGCAAGTACACTGTAAAGAGATGCCATAGGAAATCAACAAGGATTTCGATTTTTGCAACAGAAAGGGTCGGTAAAGCATTTTCTTGTCAGTTTACACGCACCTCCGTTGCAATTTGATCTTAATCGAAAATATTGGGTGACAATATCAAAATCATTCACAAGCAGAAAAATCTAGATGCCAAATTATTCTGTGAAGATGAAGGCACATAGCCTCTTAAATAAAGCACAATATCAATTGAGATCGGGTTAATAAAATTTATAGAAGCATTTTTTTATTTTAATATCTCCATCCTTAAACTAATATGTACATTTGTTTCTCTGATTGCAAAATATTAGATCGTAATTGTTCTAAAACTTTCTCCTGACCCATTAATAAAAATGCTCAAAGCACGTAATTGGTTGAAACTATAGACTAAATCAAAATATGTGAAATTAAGTACACGATTGAAAAGAAAAAAGAATAAAACCAAATATTCTCAGCTTTGATGTATAATCTATTTATTTATCTAGTCTGAGCAAAACTGACGAATGCAAAGAGAAACACGAGCAGATCTTTACACTTCATAGTAATTGCACAAAACTTTGACGCAGTTGCGCATGATTGGGATTTTTTATCATAATTACACGTTACTACGTCGCAACTTAATCGCAATCAAAAACATGGATAATTTTTCATTGTATCGCTGTTAGGCTTATTTTTCTTTCTTCAAGCAAGGGTTGAGTTTTTAAATATCCAATCTTGCATTAGTGTTTTTTTTTTGACGTTTTTGATTATATAAATTTCACAACTTCGAATATTTCTTCTTGTTAAAGTGAAAATATAGTGATTTCAATAACTCAATGAAAAGTCAATGACCAAGTAAATCAGCAACATATACTCAATGTCTAATAAGCATTAATGATGAAGCAAACATCTCTTTACTCTTAACTGATCACAAGCCTTTCGATAATACAGAATTAATCATACACAAAGGAAAAAAACACCCTAACAATTTCTATGATCACAGAAGGTTGACAAACATGAAAGAAAAGAATGAAACAATAACTATGTTATATCGCAAGTCGTTCGGAATTGAAGTTGAACTTTGAAAAAAAAAATATAAACGAGTTAAACAAATAGATACTAGAGACTAGCATAATCTAGCACGCATTCAAAAAAAATAATCGAACGTCTTAAAAAACATTGTTTTCTTTTTAAAAAATGACTTTTCATTCTGATAAAAAGAAAATCAGAATTCTCTATCAATAATAATTTTCAAGTCAGATGTGCTTATATAAGCATAAGCTATGGAACTAAAGATTCAGCATTTGAATGAACCTCAACAGACGAATCAATTGACATGTGTTAAATCATTTTAAAAAAATGCTCAAAAATACGTTTTCATAATTGAGTTTTCTATGTTTACGCACATTTCTGCCTTTAAACATGGTGTAATTCGTAAAATTTTCTATGTAAAGAGGTAAAAACTCGTAAGTTTAGAAAAACTTTAATCGTTTTAGTATGTTTAACTATTTCTAACACGATTTAAGCCTTTAAAAAGTTCATCAAGAAGATGTCTTAATAAAATCTTCAAGCATTGTTTTCAGAGATCTGTTTCACCTTGGCACTGGCATATTGATAATACACACCACGTATTTTCCTGGTTCTATTACAATAACTTGCAGAAATTAGATCACTCAACTGATAAAAAAATTGAGACGAATTCAATCGTGTGTTACTTACAGAATAATCCAAAAGTCCGGCATGAAAATAAATTTGTATAACTCATTTCTTTATCAAAACTAATCAACTAATTTGATTTCATATGGTAGCCGTACACGCAAAGTTTTTATTGACACGAATTAACTTTGCAAATAATGTTGCAAGGTATCACTTTAAACTGACATACAAAGATTTTTTTGCAATTGCTCAATATTGTTTTATGAATATTTTTTTGGTATGTATTCATAAGACAGTAGTTCAGTAGCAATATTCGCTGACTTATCCCAAAATATGTTAATAAAACGGCATTGAACAATTAAAAAGTCCAAGTACAATAAAATTTGAAATGCTAAGAAAATTAAAGACACACAATTTTATTGATGAAACCTAAGAAAACTAACTTTTTGTATTTCAGTCAGAAGTAATACCTTGCAACATTATTTGCAAAATTGATCCGTGTCAATAAGAACTTCGCTTTCGTAACTACTATATGAAATAAAATGATCTGGTTAGTTTTGATAAAGAAAGAGCTTATATGACTTTATATTGTAGCCGGACTTTTGGGACATTCTGTATAAAACGCATATATTTTAATCGATACGGTAAGTAGAATGTGAAACAAGAACTACAAAAAAAGGATGACTCGTAAAAGATTGAAGGGTGTATAGGTGTGAGTAGTAGAGTCCTGCGGGAACACCTCTTTTGGCTTCCCGTTTCCGACAAAAATAAATTTTGTTTCCGTTTCTGTGTTCCCGTTCCCATAAGAAAAATCTTTGTTCTCGATCCCGTTTCCGTGAAAAAAGATGTTTATTCCCGTTCCCGTAAGGCATTCAGAATCTCTAGTGGTATTTCATTTTTTTTACATTTCAAAAAACTATCGTTGTCTGATATTAGCTTGTAACAGCATTACGTTTTTCAGAATGTGATATAGGTTATAGTAAGCTACATCGAAATTGAATTTATGGATTGTCGATATTATCAATCTGCAATGTTTTGATTCATATTCTGAGGGTTCAAATGTATACGAATACCATTAGATAAGTTACACGATGATAAAAGAAATAGAGACAGAATTAACAAGATACATTGAAGATCAGATAAAAATGGAAAAAAATGTGAATGTTTTTATATATTGAAACAATAATAAATAGTTAACTCTATACTGTCTGCAATAGCTCAATGAGTGCTGTGTATCTCGGCAATTAATATTTTAATAACATCCTTTCTCGAACAGTAGAGATACAACAAGAAGTTGTCATGCATGTTTGCATAGAAGTAAAATAAATCAGCTATTATTTAGAAACTGAAATTTATCAACCTCAAGAGAGTTACTTCCGTCATCAACTGAGTAATTAAGAAAAAGCATGAATAGTTTCACTTCGATGACACCAATGAGAAAAGCAAAAGTTTCAAAAGAAGATGATATTAATGTGTTGTACGATAATCTTGATAATCGTGCTTTCGATGATAATTAAAAAGAAGCTGATCGTTGTCATAATGTAAGATGTAGTGAAAAATGAATGAATTTCCAATAATTTTGCTGATAAAGATTTGCTGTTTTTTTCGTTTATTATATACGAAAATAGTTATTGAAAATAAAAGATTGTTACACGAACACACTTTAGCACATATAGAACAAGCGGATTTTCGGGAATGGATATTTTTTTATCGTTCCTGTTCCCAAGATCTCCACGGGAATTCCCGTTCCCGATTCTCACGGAAGCGGGACGAGAAAATATGGGAAAAATTCGTTCCCGCAGAACTCTAGTAAGCAGAGTTCTCTGTAATGAACCCACACTCTCGATTTACAATACATCAATGAAATTATGCAATAAATTGACTAGTAGAGTAATCTGATATGATATGCGAAAGTAGGATCGTGTATATTGACCATTTATTTAACAGAAGATGAAATCTGTAAAATCGAACTGATATTTAGAAAAAATGAAAATAATATCAACATTTTTTTTATTTGTTTTTTATTACTAGTTCAACTGTCACAGTATAATTTTAAAATTTTAATCAATTTGTATTATGTTTTACCATTTATGCTGTATTTTTCTTTGGAATATTTAGACATTTTTCAGGTGAAATTGGAAACATTGCTGAAAGTCATATTGGTGACGATTTGTGAGCATATTGATCGCTATCATTCAATATCTTAAGCAATTAAATTAGTTACACTCTTAATTTTATTTTTTCTGTATCATACAGATTATATACATAATATGAAAGTGGTCACATAGCATGCAGTAAACGATCATTTACAAATAGAAACGAATGCATTATGAATATAATATATTGGCAAAATATGTGATGGTTGAAAAATCGCGTCGAGGATTAGTTACAAATGTGTCATATTTAACTCGTTTTCATTACAATTTTGCTGTGATTGAAGTGATTTGAAGCAATTTTAGAATTTTTATCAGTAACTCACTGCATAACAAACAACATACAATATGAAAACAGAAAGAACTAAAGTAATAATAATATATATATAGGGTGTCCAGGAATTCACTAGACAAAGAAAAATTTGAATATCTTCATTATGGCTCGACCAAACGGACTCAATTTTTTACCAGAGATAGAGACATGTTCATACTCCAAATCCATACTGACAAGATTAGTGAGAATCTTTGTCAAATATCACTATTGACTTCAACAACAAAATTTTTCTTTTTCACAGATAAGAAAATAAATAATATACTTAACAAAGATTCTCACTAATCTTGTCCGTATGGATTAGGAGTATGAACATGCATCTATTCTTGGTAAAAAAAAAATGAGCCCGTTTAGTCGAGCTGCAATGAAGATATTCAAATTTTTCTTTGTCTAGTGGATTTCTGGACATTCTATATATATACACTGTATACCTTTGGTGTGTCTATGCAAGTCTTGCATTCCATTTTGTTTCAAATTAAGTAAACATCTTCCGGCAATTGAAGAATCTCTCGAAGAAACAATGCACCAAATGTAATATGAGATCCTCTCCGTTAATTGATTAAATTGTCGAAAAATTAAGCAACATTATAGTTGAGCCTTTAAAACTTCAAAAACTCTCCGCCAATGTTCAAATTCGTTTTGATTTTCAGAAAATAAACTAAACATCATATTTAAGTGAAATTTTTCTTTTAGATCGATTTAAATTTGACTAATTCAACTATTGAATAGGTACTGTTGAAGTTACTATAGATAGTCATTTAATGTATCTATCTGATTTATTCTAATGTAGAACTAATTTTTTGAAAGGCTTTCGATATTTTTTACGAGTAATTTATCGATAGTTTCATTGATTGTCTCGTTCCGTCAAACTATACATTTCATGATAAATCTTTTTCAAAATTTGTTCATGTTATTTATTTGAACAAAAATAAAAAAATATTGAAGCGTTATTGGACATATTTCGAACTCTATTTCGACTTGAACATCAATGGTTTGTTTGATGTGAAAAGTTTTGGTAAGGCACACACACACAGTTATTTTCATCTAATTATATCAAAATTTGTATTATATTGTCTTGTTCGAATGAGTAAGATTATAATCACATTCGTATCCTTTGATACAATTTTTTAGAAAAATACTAAGTATCAAAACCTAAATCTTCAAGTCCTATTTCTATCTGATAAAGATTTTTTATTAATTAATATATCATCAGTACAAATGACTTTACTCGATATTATTACAACAAAGTAAAGAAAGATTCGATTTATTTTTAATGCCAACAATTATTTGATCGACTAAATCATCTCTATTTTTTGGATATGATTGTTCAATTTTTTGCTTTGGGAGGTTTTATCGAACATCAATACTAAATCATTTGGTCGGATTCATTTTGATAGGTATTTGGTTTTCTTTGTTTACCATCATCATTTAGATGTCAATATGAAGTACTTTTAATTAGTGTGAGAAATCGAATAGTTATAAAATTGTTAGTTAGCCTACAGGTACCTTGAACTCAATATATTGACTAGGGCACCCATATATTCAATTAATTAAGATATGAAAGAAAGTTCTACTGTTTACTTGTGAATCGATTAAGAAAAAAAAACAATTTCTATGTTAATGATTATTTAAAAATCAACAAAGATTGTAATAGCATAGTTATACTTCAAGTCATCATGTTATTTGATAAGATAAGACAATAAAAACCCTCTCATTTTATACACGTGTTCTTGATCGTATTGATTTTTTTACTTACACAATAACCTTGCTATAAATCAAATGATAAATACCAAAATGATCTATTTAAAATTTATGTGAATAATAAGTTTAAATCTCATGATCAAATGGTAATTCTATGTTTGAATCATTATCAAAAGACACTCGCCAACATTCTTTTTTTTCGAATACTTTCTTTTTTCTTCCTCGCAGCACGAAAACAAGATATTGTTTTTTACTCTTTCTAACATCAAATTGCACAAACATGAAGACACGTTACAAAATATAAAATGATTGCCAACATCAACATTCCATCACTTTCTACACTTCCGGTTGAATTAATCTATCGTATTTTAAATATGCTTGATAATGAAACTATTTTATTTTCATTTGGAAATGTATGTAAACGATTTCGGTCCATTATTCATACATATAATCAATATAAATTAAATTTTCAATCAGTATCTAAACCTTATTTTCATTCAATTTGTTCTTTAATACATCCAGAAAATATTATTTCACTTACACTTTCGAATGATAATCAAACACCAAATCAAATCAAATCGTTTCTTTTATTTTTTCAAATTCAACAATTTATTTGTTTACGTTCATTAACACTTATAGATATTGATGAAAATGATTTCCATAATATTTTTCAATTTAAAAATATTCTTGTATCATTATCATTTACTTTTCGATATAATGTTCTTCAGAATTCAGAAACATTACCATTAATTTCTTCAATAATATCTAATAATAATCTTCGACATTTGGATTTTTGTTTATCATCGAGCAACATCGATGATTTAGTATGGCCTAATCAATGTTTACTTCAATCTTTAGTACTATCTAATTATATAAATTTCAAACAATTTTCTACAATACTTTCTTATTCATTGCAATTAAAAAAATTTGTCTTACAAGATTGTATTATGCCAGATATAACTGATAATGATTCTTTAATTTCGTATCCACAATTAATTTCACTTACATTTGATGATAGTGAATTAAATATGAATGAATGTCAATTAATATTATCTTTAACACCTTCATTAGAACATTTTCATATAGTTGGAGGAACAAATTTAAATAATGGTTTATGTTGGGAACAATTTATTCAAAAGAAATTATTAAAATTAACTAAATTTGAATTTGCTTTTTGTGGTGATACAAATGTTATATTTAAAGATTCTATTCAAGTTGAATCCTTAATAAGTTCATTTCGAACACCATTTTGGATTAATAATAAGCATTGGTTTGTTGTTTGTTATTATTTTAAAGAATCAGCTAAATATAGTCTTTATTCATTACCAATTTGTAAATCAAAAGTGAGATATTATCCTCATAAAGATAAAATTTCATGTTCCACTTATTCGAATTTTTATAATGATGTGTCAATGACAGATAATGTACATGAAATGCAATTAAATTTAACTGATTTAATGGCTCATCATGGCCAAGATGTAGAGGTATTTAATTGAATTTATAGAAATAAATTGATTTTAATAAATTCAAGTCAGTGAATGTATGTGATCACGAGTATTCATCTACTATCTAAAGAAAGCGAATTAGATATTCGATAAAAGAGAAAGACTGATAATATTGATAATTTTTTAATTTATATGTAGCTAGAAGAGTTCAAAAAAATAACGAGAGTTTTGATTCTTAGATTCAATAAGGTTTATCTTTCAATTATTTATATAAATGTAACAAATCATTTTTTTTATATAGAATATATCAATAAGTTATACTTGCTTTCGGAAACTGAACAAACTCTTGCTTTCTATTGATAATGAATGGCCCATTGGTTCAGTTGAATATCTCTCAACATTTATTGATTTATCATGTATCGTTGAATTATTAATTAGATTTGATTTCGATTCACAATCAGTTTCAAATAAACTGACTAATATTACTCATTTACTTGAACAAACATCAAATTTACATACGTTGACAATTGATAGTTCATCAGCAAGTACAGAAAATATTTGTTTATTAGTACCTAATCATATTAAACATTTACAAGTATCAGTTAATAATAGTGATGATATTAAATTAATTATTGAACAACTTAAACATTTGTCGAGTATTACATTTGAAGTATTGTATGATATAAAATCGTTATCCACAGAATTTGTGACATGGCTTATGGAAAAAACAAACGAATCAACATATAGAAATGACAACATGATTCTTAGTATTTGGTTTAATAATAACAACAAACAGAAAATTTGAGATATGTCATGTATTTATTGTATAATCATAAATAAATATATTTCTCCTCAATTAATTTCTAAGACAATACTTTAAGAATTGTACTCATACTTCATAGAATCATTAGTTAATATAATTCATTGAAATACATCTTAATCATCTATATCTTTTTATGATTTCGCTTCTTGCGAATAAATGACATTGAAAGAATATTTTATTGGCTCCTATGATTTGTTCTTGAAAACAGGATCTTTTTTTTTCAATAAAAAAAAACAAAATTGATTTATGAGATTTCGTTAAACACTTTTTTTTAACCGACTAAACACTTATTTGCATGCATAATGTGTTATATGATTTTGAATATTTAAGTCCATGCAGCTGGAGCACCACGTGATTTAAGACGTCCTTCGTAAAAAACGATAAAAACACCATTAAAATAAGTTATAAATTGAGTAGACATTTCATTAAAATCAACAGAACATTTATTTGTTCCATGTCGATACCAATGAGTATTAAAATTTAGAGATGATTCCAAAAATACTGTAGGTACATCGTACGGTTTTTCCAATTCTTTAAGAAGGCTTTCTGGTGAAATTAATTGTTTTATAGTAGTTGCTTCGAGAAACAAATTAAGATGATCAATTGAATTAGATTGTTTAGGACTTAAATAATGGACAAGATGTACCATTAAAACAACCATTTCTTTATGAAGTTCTTGTAGATCATGTTCATCTTTAATAGCTGAATCAATGTAATGTCCAGCAAAGTTTCGAACGAATCGAATAAGTTTACATACAATATTATCTGTATTAGTAAGAATATAATGATGATAATTAGATATCGAAAGCAATTCATGAGAATATCGACATTTGGTACCATAAGTACATGAATGAGTGTACCAAAATGGACAGATATTTGATTGACGATATGAGGTCTCATGGTTGTGACGACATTGATCGCGTGTTTTAGGACAATGACCATCTTTGATCATCTTTATACATAGACGACGGTCCCATAGTGCTATTTCCGATTGCAGAACGCTTTTCGTTGTTTCATGAATATAGATAAATAAGAGAAGACCTTTTTCAAGACGAGCAAAATTTACTCCTTTTGAACTCTGCCGTGTTTTATAATAGTTACTTGCTTCTGAAGTGTTTGTATTAATATCTTGTTGAATAGATATTCCAGCAATTTTTTTCAATAATGTATCAATATTGTCATTAGTTGAAGTCATTTCTATATGTCTAGAAGAATACACAATGTTACAGTTTAACTAACTCTCATATTGATATACATTTTCTATATTATAAAGAAATAGAACAAAAACACAAATCAGGTGAAAAGTAAATTTTTCTTTAACGCATTGAAGCCATTTCGCAAAACAACTCACGTGGTGTAATGAAAAGAAAAAAAAAGACAGAATTTGATTGCCAGAGTAAGAGAAAAAGGTAAATGTTTTCATGTTTGGATTTTTTTCTCAGTGATAAAATTTGTGATGTTAAAACTAAATAAATTGTTTGAATATAAGAATTATTTCTTAGGCTCTACACAATAGCTGATATTATCATGTGATAATTATTTTCTACAACTAAAAAAGAAGTATGAATGCATACACAAACGCATGATGAAAATGGAAATAAATAGTAATCATGCATATAAACACGTAAATAAAGAACGAAAAACGCATTAATACACATCAGTATAAAATAAATGGCTACAGTGTTTTTTTCGAAGTTTCAAAGAACTAGTTTACTATAAGCAAAATGATGTTAATAAGTAAAAAGTTCTACTTTGGAGTTTTGAAGGACAGACTCATTGGAGCGCTTCACAATGATAGGAACTCGAAAGCTTGAATATCACATTGAACTATATGGAAACTACCATTTTTCTATGAGCCATTTCATTTGAATCATTTTCGAAGTCAATGAAACTTTTAATAGATTACAGTACACTTTGACTTTCTAAGAGCATAATTACTATTTTTATTACTGGATCCTAGAGAAGTACTATTGACATCTGTAGTTGTACACAACACACTATAAAAAGTTTCGTTATTATCAGTGATTAAAGCAGGATCTTTCAAGATTAAAACGATTCATTTCATTTGGCTAGAAAAGTTTATCTAACTAAATCATATAATATTCGATCCTTTTATTTACTAAACGAATTTCCTATGCTATTAGATTTGTAAAAATCGTTAGAGTAAGTTGGAAACTAACTAATCCTCATAGAATTGAAATCATTATAATAAAAAGACGTTTTTATAGTTTCAAAATGTTGTTCTTTATAATGTTTTCAAGTGACTCTCATCAAATTTATTACCTTTTGACGATAAAATATAAAATTATCTATCGTACAATGTTGGGACCATCTAGGAATATTATTTACAATTAGACTTCTCTACATTCAAGAAATGCAAGTTTTATAATTCGTTTTTGCAATACCATTTGAAAAAAAGTCGATAAAATTTAGATTTAACATGATTTTCAAGTAATCATGATAAATCATCGCTTTTTATTGGACATGTACCTGTTAAGCTCACTTGTTTAACGTGAATGGTGAAAATAGAACAGTCATTTTTAGCATTTTCGAGCGGCATCTGTTTTCTTTTTTAAGTCGTTATTGTTCATACGCGAGTGTCTATCAATAGACCATTATTTGTTGAGAGATATAGTAGTACAAACAATTTGAGAAAAATGGCAAATTAAATCTCTTTAACAATGATTAGACGTGGCTGCGCCACTGCCCGCCTCTTGTTTTAGACGCGGTTCATATCTCTGAGATCCCATACCAAATCCATACCTATTCACACGACTGTTTACCTTGGTACTTAATTATATTCCATCTATTATAAGTAAAAATCAGATAATCATGTGTCTACGTATAATATTCATGAGTCTTAATAACTTTTACTGATACCCTCACACAAACACTTTCACCTAAATAGATTGACATGATTAGGCGTCAGCAACTCTTGAAGATATGAGTGCGAGTGTACGCCAGAGTATATTAAGAGGTTATCCTTACTATCTGTCACCCATACTCACACTCTCAATCCGAATTATAACGATGAAATCACGCAAAGCCTCTTTAATTAGTGCTGGAGATGCTGATACAACGACAATTAGAAAAACTGGAAATCTAGAAATAAAAAACCAATGCACTCTGATTCTATGAACAAAAATCAGATCCCTAGGGGAAGCACACAATACAGCATGAAAACTGTTGTGCAGGCATCGAAGCACGCATTTATTCAGTTAAAAAAGGATATAGACAGCATTGTATCGTTATTCTTTTTTTTGTCTCATGAGATTGTGTGCATTTGAGAGACTTTTAGATGGGGTAGATGAGCGTAGCATGTATATTAAAGGAGAGTGATCGACAAAAGTTGCTTGATCTTTTCTGTTTCTGTGCGACAGAAAACGAACCTACGCTTACTATTTTATTTTAGAAGCTCGAAAGCAAAAACAGAAGTCATTTCAATTGCATCAATAAGTCGCATCATTCACCACATACAATACATAAGAAATGGCAAAATTAAAAGGTACTGTCACATTTGACCGTTTTGTTGATGTTAACGAAGAAACACGCAAGCTTCTTCAGCCTATCGAAGGCTATCAATCTCTTGAGTTAGTTTCACTCGAAGAAGCCATCGAGCCTATCGCTGAATTTTGTCCTGATGTACGCCGACGTACTTACATCGCCAAGGAGAATTGTGATTCACCTAAAGACGGTTTAACCAAGATGAATCCACATCCATTTTTCTCTATACAACTGAGTGGCCACCACGTAATCAATGCCTCTATGTAGTATTAAACTCTGTTTTACGCTCTAAAAATCGTAACAGACTCATTTGACCCTGGCTATTGTATATGAAACGTTTGTTGACGGCACTCTTTAAATTGCGTTCATGTAATATGACCGTTTATCGAGGTGTCCGTCTTGATTTACGGAAAGAATATGAAGTAGGAAAAAAATATACATGGTGGGGTTTGTCGTACTGTACTAAATCGGTGTCGATTCTTGAATCGGAATTATTTCTTGGTCAAGAACGAAAACGAACAAAGTTTAGTATCGAATGTTTTAATGGAAAGAGAATTCGCCAATATTCATCGTTTGAAGATGAAGATGAAATACTACTTCTACCTGGTAGTCAATTTATCGTCAACAGTCAGTTGCAACTGTCGAAGAAAGATCCTGATTTGATTATCATTCAGCTTAAACAAGTAGAGCCTCCTGTCGTTTTACTCGAAGAACCGTCACCGAAAATGGCTTCTGCTATAGGAACTTCAAAGCCTACGATTTCCAAGAAAGATAGTCTTGCTGATGAGTATTGGTTTTTTGCTATTCGAAGATCTTAAATTAACATAAAGAAGACATTGAACAGGAATATTGACTCAAATTAGACTTTAGTTTTTTTACTGCTCTCGATAGTAGTTTTTTGATTGGAGAATATGAATAACTTGCCATTTTCGCTGATACTTAAGGCTGCAAGATATCTTTATTGGTGTTTCTATGACCAGCATTCTCGCATTATTCGGAGCTTGCAGAAAAGTTCTCTAAATTCTGGTAATAATTTAGCCAGAACTTGAATTTAGTTAATTAAAAGCTTATTTGCGCCAGCACGATATTTCTGAATAGAATTTCAAAATTCATACTTTGTTTACGAAGGTTATCGTTGTTTCCTAGTTATTGTAAAATATTTGTGTTTCTTTTTATGACGTTTCAGCAATTCATACTAACTTTTCCAAACTTTATTCATGTCCAAATATAAGCACTAGAACACACGCATCTGCGATTTTCACCTTTTCTTTTTCATTTTTATTTCTGTTTTTATTACAAGTTGATATTAGCGGAGCAAGACAGTGAAAGCGAGTAGAATCGAATTTCTTCTGTTGTCTACCTTCGTCTGATTATCAAATAGTAATAACAACAGAAACAAAAAGAAAACCAAAAGGAGAAAATTTCATTTGTTCTACTACATTTGTTTTTACATCAATAAAGTCTGAAGAAGATAGCATCATATATCGAAGCGTCACAGTTAGAAGAATAATATTTTATGATAACAAGGAAGAGATTTATTAGGAGACTAATAAGACTTCCAAAATTTTTGTTCCGATTTACATGTGGGTATGAAGATATTTTGTGCATTTTAAGCTTCAGTTTCATGCATCTTGCCTTCAGCCTAAAAGATATTGAGATTATAGAATCATTTGAACATTCTTGAAACTTTCGACAGTGAAAATGTCAAAAAAGATGCTATTCGACAGGATTGCAAGTATTTTTACTTACATCTGCAACAAATTTTCGTATGTGAATTCTCGACAAGATGTGAAAATAATTTTCTTTTATTAAGTTTTGTGATTGAAAGAGATCACAATCAACAACTCTAACGTTCAAATCCGTGATTCTGCGGTCGGTATTCGTAGAAAACATATCATTATCGGCTGAAACCTTCAAAAAATGGTAGGAGATTGGAATCATTATTATACTAATCGTTTCCGACAGCCAATTCTATGTTGTTTATAGCCGTCTCGAACCGTAAGCCGAAAATTTCTGTCACTGAATGTGAATATCATATTTCTACTTTCATCTTCTTATAACTTTCGCAAATCTTCTAGATGAAACTGATCGTACATCATTCATTTTGGAGTAACTTTAGAATTAATATGTATGTTTGCAACTTATATAGAGAAAACATATGAGAAATCAATGATCAATGAAAAAGAAAAATTGAAATATGGAAGAGAGCAGTAAGGGAGATTGCTTTTGTATGTATTCGTTACTGACATCGTGACAGCATCTCTCAGTAGCGGTTTGATATTTAACAGATAATGTATACGATTGGACTGATTAAATAACAGAGGGAAATATTTTATATGAAAGAAGGCAGTAAACGCCAAAAATGTGAATTATTTTTGTTATGTTAGATTTTTTAGTATGTAAAGTAGACGAATTTCCGATCCTAGAGTGAACTAGGTGTGAAGAACTCTTATTATAAATATATTTATCTTTCTACAATTATTGTCTAATAGATTTCGACCCAAAGAAGATATCAGAAACAATTGTTGCTTCAGTTGAACCGAAGCCTGACAGTGTCAAAGGGTACCCAGTTCCTTCAACTAAAATAACACCAAACCAGGTATTCTGATAAAAAAAAAACCTATAGTCAAAATAGGATTTGACAGTTGATGTTTATCAGCATAGAAAATCAATTTGATGCTTTTCAAGTTGACAATATTGTTTTTGCCAGTAATTAGAAAATTCTCATAAATTTCAGGTTCAACAGCAGTCTTGAAATGTTTCAATACCACTTTTTTTTTGATGATCCGAGAGTTCATATAAAAAAGGTAATAGTTTGGCTATCAACTCAATGAATTTGTATCAATGTTGAAATATCTCACTTGATGTTTATGATTCAAAAAAATATATCATTGATTTTATTAACGAAGCTTTTGAGATCATCTGAACTATTTCGATTTTTCGATGGTTGCAAAACGATGTAGCCTAATTCTGGAAAGATGGAAGGAAGATTTGATTGACTATATTTTCCATATCAATTTAGCAATCATAATAGACATTTATTTTCTTTTCGATATTACATAGTTGTAGTGTGGCAGACGAGAAGAAAACTCATCCAATCGACGTTTCGTTTTGTTTAAGAAGGCGGATAACGTGTAATCAGTATTTTTCTGAGGACTCTGTTGACGTTAGTTCAATGTTACTGAAACAATATGTTCTTTGAGAAGATTCAGTGTATTGACATTGTATGTAGGAAGATGAATGCAATAGGTTGTCATTTCTTAATGTTGAAAAATCATATTCTTGAAATCACATTGATATAGTTGTCGTTCCGCAAGCACAAGTGATTCTGCTCTTCGTTTCTTTGATTGTTCCATTAGAGCACGACCTTTTTCTTGGACTATTGGACATACTAATGAGCAGATGTGTGATCACCACTGCAATTAATACATCTGTCAAAATTTGGACAATCATGTTCAAGCAAATGTTCTTCTGTACATCTTGGACAGAAATGAGGTTAAGAGCAGCCTTTTATTTTATGATCGTGCCGTAAGTATTGGCATAAATAAGAGGTGGGCTGAGTTCACCCAAAAACTCTTCGTTTCTCATTTTCAAAACGATTCGAAGTAGAGTAAGCTAGATGCGTCAATTCATCCTGTTAAATATTTGATCTTTTTCTTCAATCAAAGACGAAAACATGATTCGTTTTTCAAACTAACAGAGGAATCGATGAACTTGTCCAATAAAAATATTATTAACTGATTTCTGAATGTGAAAAGCTTGCGAAATAGTCATAGTAGTCTTAATACACTTTCATAAGAAAGATATGAAAATTCTTTTGTTAGATTCAAATTATCGATCTTATCGAGAACGGGTATATGTCCAGTAATATTACTTGAAATTCCTCCCTACGGCTTTTAGCGACGAACAGAAGCAAGATCATCTACGTTAATAGTGTGTGTAGGACGATATAGAGCTAGAGATAATGTTTTAGTAATTTTTTATCCAAAAGAGTCTTATCAATTAACTGATCCGGAGTACCAAAAGAATCTTGCTATATTATTATGGATCTCGTGCTAAAAAAGCAATTTCGAATTTCCCTTCTGAAAAACTGTTTGCTGAGAAAGGTTAGGCGCATAGAACCGATTTTTAGAGTCAGTTCGCTTACCGAAAAGAATATAATATCAAAAATAGAAGATTTCCTTTTAAACCGATTCGTAACAGCAATAATCAAAAGTTTGCTGAAGCGAATTTTTACGACCATTCTTGTTGGCTCTCTATGTTTTCGTTTTTACATGAGCTATGGTCGATTGCGAAGCGAATCACTAATCTGATTATGCCTTTTTAAAATTGGCTTCATATCAGTAACACCGGACAAAGTTCTTTCGAAAATGTTTCTCTTGAAAGAAGATAGTTTTTTTTCTTGGAAATAGCTTTTAGATCATTCTCTAACAGATTCTACGTAATGAGTTGTAAAAGTCTTTGATACCCTCGTGACAAACAAAGAAGAAGACTTCAGTGAGCCCTGAGATTTTGATGGACCTACACATTAATTCCAGACTGACTATCATATCGTTCATGCTATCACAAATTTTGACGCTGTTCTAATTTTGTGTATTTCAATTTTTGAAACACTTTGCATAAAAAGAATCACGCTTCTAACTGTTTCATTTGAAATCACTGTGTTCCTCACATAGTATGGAACTAATTTCGAGCGCCTAGCTTTCGGTTTAGACAGCATGTTGGGAATTATCTTGGACAATCACTTAGATTCAAATCATTAAATGGAATGATATTTACGGTGGCCATAGAACATGAACAGAGTCCCTTTTATGATGAAAAATGTGAACTCAGAGGAGCCCCTCTTAGAAATATTGAACTATTGAAATGCCTGCTTCAAACAACTCCATCTAGTTCAGACAGGCCAGAGACTTAGTGTCCTTTCTTTGCTTAGAAAACTTAAAAACAATTAGCGTTACGTTTGTGCACTTTTTATAGACACCCGGACTGAGCCCACCACAGCCTGGAATCCGGACTACGTCCCTCGTCCTAAGCATTTTCAAGATTTAGTAATACGTATTGGTAAATAATACAAGGTTTGATTGGATGAATCATACCATCAACATTTATGTTTCCAGACCTGATAAGAGTTGTAACTTCTTCAATAGATTTAAAGTCGATACGAACTGCATTTAATGATTATTCATCTGTTGCTCACATTCTTGTCATTTTACATAAAGAAACGTAACGCTGTCGTAATTTAGTTAACCATTAGTCTTCATTCCAATTGCAATGAAATTGTTGAAGGATAAGTGAATTTGCAAATGAAAGTTGTTGTGGAACTCTTATTTCAATATTTACTTTTTTCAATCTTCTTGGCCATCGATTCAAACCTAACAATGATTCAAAAGTGGGTGATTCATCGACAAAGATAAGAACAGAATGCATATAACTAAAACGTGCAGTTATTATTAAATCAATACCATGTTGATTTTTTCACTTCGATATGAGATCGCCCGTTATTTTCTTGATCGAAGTTTGTTGTTCACCAATAAATTTAACAACGATCGGTGGAAATTAAATTTTCGAGGTTGTTATTGTTGGATGAGTCATCAAATGTTGGCTTGAATCTAATTGATGAAGAATTTCTGTTTGTTGTTGACTTGGTGGAGAAATGTTACTTATCGAACATTTTTTTGTAAGCCTTTCATTGTTTGGTTTCCAGCCTTGCATCCGCGTATGCTGTTGATACAGATCCGAGGCCTTTAGTGACTCATATCCTTCGTTATGATTATGAATTATAGCGAGAACTATATCAAAAGAAGAGATTAAATAGGTCTATGAGTCTTGCGCAAGAGTAACTTTGGGGAAGGTTAAAAAAATTCATATTTTATTTTTCGATACAGAATAAAAAACAAAGAGGCAGCAGAAACAAGAAAATATATATTTTATTTCTAAAACCGCAAATATAACAATCAAAGTAGTGTGTGAGGTGGATGTCATGTGGATGTGGTCGGGCGTGTAACAAACACTTGCCTGCATCTACACTGTGGGGAGAAATAGCTGCAGGAAAGGAATCATCATGGTGGAAACTTTTCAAATAAAGGCAAATTTTGCATACATAGGTATAGCGTGGGTATGTTCGTGTAGGTATATCAGCATGGATGAGTATCGTGTGCGAGTCGACCAATAAAAGACCCACACGTCCATATTCAACACCTACAATTCAACCCTACATATCCATACCAACACCGATACACTTACATACCCACATCCATACTCCACACTCACTTCTTACCTGCTTGAATTTCAACCATCTTGTGGATCATAGTTATAAAGTTTTTATCTCATGTCCAAATGACTCTTGCGCATCTTTCCATGCGCAATATTCGGAATTCCGATAAATAATGTAAGAATCGATGTATAGACGACCAAACGATTTGAGCGAATGAGTGAATCACTCATGTAAAACTATTGGTAACAGTATTAAATGAAAACCAAAAAATAGATGCTAAAACCACCATTACAAAAGGCGAAGAAAATTGTTTGTTTTCTTGCCAAGACAAAGTTTGAAGCCACACTGGACAATTCGATTGTCACACACAATGTTACACGAGATTTTTACTTGAATAACTATGCTAGAAACAAAAGACAAATGCAACACATTGTGTATCAATCTATTTGTCGTTTCAAGAGTAATCGATTCATAATGCGCTGTTCTACAAATTGTACTTATTTAGGTGAGAAACTGACAGAGCACAGCAGATATAGCATCCTATTCATCTACCTTTTGTAACCTTTCACAATTTGCTTTTGTAAAAAGTTTATCACTTCAAGTAGAGGGTCAGGCAGATCTCAAAATGCTTTGTATATCACTGTGAAAACGTTGTCAAAATCCATCAAATGATAGATTACGGTTATTCTTAAACATTGCACATGAAAGGTTTGTACGCCTATCCATAAAGATTCTATCACATATGGAGAATCTCGTGTATCTCAACCAATTTATTAGTGTTTGCCAAGAAAATTAATTTATATTCAATAATCATACATTATGCTAGGAATATCTACAACCGATTATTTGAAGTCAAAAATTTTCTTTCATCTATATCTTTCTCAATGAGTTACAATCAACATGCAGTTCACTCATATAATTGCTGCTGACAATCATAACCTAGGTCCTCAGCTCCTGTTATACTAAACAATTACACCACGATCGAAACCTACAAAAAAGGGAAAGGAGGTTATTCCGAAGACAGCACTCAACAATGACAACCTATACAATCAACAGCACTGTTTTTCGTTAAAGCACGCAGACCGTTTTTCTCATTTTCTACGACAGACAATTTCGTTCAACACTCTAATTACGATATCCCCACTGCTTCTGAACGTCGAACACACAAAATCGCACTGCACAACTGTTAATATATTCCTTTAGATTCATGAAGGATGAAAAATATGTGATATAAAAAGCAACTTTTCAACAATGACAGTTCACCCGCTATGCCCGCTATTAATACAGCAGCAACAACTAGATACAGCAGTTTTCCGGAAACCAAGTAGGTTTCAGCTCAGCACAGTCTAAGTAAGCAGAGCTGTGAGTTTCATCTTCCTAATGTACGACCATGTCAACACGTCTCTCGTAACATACTACGTGCCAAAAAATGGCATCTACATGCAGACAATCCTCGATATATGTTAAGTAGTTCCGACACTTGATCCCAAATTTTTGCTATGTCATAAGCGAATAAATCATTGTTATACATCCTTCGTCATGTGATCTTCGACAAGCTGAGCTAGTCGCAATCTTTGCTTCGAAGTGAGCAAGAGAGGTGATAATGCTGGTTGTTTGTGCCAGGATAACGTAAAGAACTAGATGAAGAAACAGTGATGTGTGACTTTCTAAAACAAAATAAGAAAAGTGAAAGTTTACTAATATGGAAAAGTCAATTCTTAGCAGTAATCGGTATCACTGCGAGGATAAAACATAATACGAAGTGTATACAGATGGATCCATTGGTGAGGGCGAATCTCTCACGGAAGCGGGTTAACGTGCGGAGGAAGCCGCTCAGGGAAGATGTCATTAGGAAAGACTGGCTCCCTCGTGGAGGTGTGAGGGCAAAATCATCTGGTGGGGGAGGTACAGGGGGCGAAGTTGCCCTGACTGCTCTCAAACTCATACTTGCAGGAAGGTTAATTCCATGGCTAGAAATTCACAGCAATGGGTTTTTGATGAGCCTGATTGTACAGCAATGTGTTTTAGTATTATGCTGTTGGATAAGTTAACGGTTTGTTCAGGAATAGTTGTTGATGTTCTATTCGATTGTTCCAGTTCGTATCGCGGTATGTAAAAAGAGGAAACAGACAGTGTCGTCACAATGTAGCTGTTATAATATTTTTTTTTTGGATGGATCGAAAAACCATCGATCTTTTTAGATTTCAAGTGTGACGATTGGTTGAGTTACGTAAATTTAATAGATTGTCATTTTCAGTTGGCTTTCGTTAGCAGTCATTCTGCTGCTGTTTGTAATAATATGCCTATTACTTGTTTTTTTAGCTGATGATTCACGGATGAAGTTTCTTTTGGTAACCCCCTTTTTATGTTGTGAGGATTTTCAAGATTATTGGCTTTGTGCGTTTTTGACTAAATGATTTTGTTTGTTGAGATAAAATCTTTGTTGGTTATTTAGATGTTATCAGAGAATGTTTAAATGAAGTCATATGAATAAATCTGAAGTAGTTAACTTTTTTAGTATCGGAATCTGTCATAATATGCTCGATGTGCTGTTTTGAGTATTCATCTCGTGTGACCGTTCTCGATAAAAGAACAAAGGATTTGTGGGCACAGAATAAATATAGAGTTAGAATTTCATCCATATGCGGCTATATATTAATGAACTGTGTAAGCGGTAATATACTGTGTCGTTTCGTGAGGTTTTGCGTTTACTCATCGGCGACAAAGTACCAATGCAAGTTTGAGACTTAGTTGTTAAGCGCACTGAAGAGAAACGGTTGTTCGATAGTTACTGTAACGATTGGGTGGCGGAAATGACTATTTGTGAAGCATATTCAATTGTTACGACTTCAGAAAAAGAAATGGAACTCATGGCGATATGTGGCTAGTGGGATCTGGTTGTTCAAGTTTATGTCTGTGCTGATGGGCGTAAATGAAGCCACTGGTCTCTTCTGGCTATCTATCAATGTCGGTATTGTCATCATGTGAACGCCTTTAACATTCTAACTGACGGTATATTAGTAGAAATTTGAGATTCGCATTCATGATGTATACTGAAATCGACTAATGTACGTTCATGAATTGCTTTATCTAATTGATATTTTTTGAACAATTTTGAAAAGCATCTATGGTTTATGTGACAGTCTTATTATACCGCTAATATGCCCACAAAAACCTGTTATACAAGTTTTGTCGAAGAAACCTGATGCACCACAAAATTTGCTGCTGCTCGGCTCGTTTTTCCTTAATTCATTTTCTGTAAGAAGTTCCAGACTATCGCTAATACTCATGAGATTAATGAATGTCTTTGACTGGAGCAAAATATTCTCTATTTTGTGGAGAATTTGATTTTAGATTGAGAGCGAATTGTTACGGTTCGTTGAAAATTTACTTGTCAAGATATTAGTACCTTTTGAACGATTTTTCATCGAGATTTCAAATAATCTTCATTGGCTTATAATAGAAAAGTCATCCTTTTAATAGATTTTCTTTGAAAATATCGATGAAACTAAGCTATATTTTCAAACACTCACGAGTTAAGGACGCATGTATGACCTAAGAGAAAGTTTAGGCACTGTAATTGATTAAAATGAGTCGTGACTTAAGTGAAGTGATTCTTAAAACTTCTTCATTGTTGTACAAAAAGAAGTTCAATCTACAGATTACCCATTCCAAAAAGCTACGATCGTTACTACTATATACAATGGATTATGTGAAGAAATTCGACTATTTTAAATAAGATACAAGTTTTGCTTACTGTTTGCAGAAAGTATCTATCAACTTTTGACAAAAACAAAAATCACTATGTTTTCAAAATCAACCATATGATCGATGAAGCTTTGGCTCATTTCGAAAGTAATTATCCAATATTTTACATCGACCATTGAGTCGATCAGATCTTTTCGTTTTCACTATTGTACTATTTCATCTACCGATCAGTGTGTACAAACAAAAATCAACGAGTAACTCTTCACATTTCATAAATCATCTTTTGCTATCATTCAAATTATTGTACTAGATCAGCCTCTCAAATAAATATACGATTCGCAATACTATACAAGAACATTATCTGCATTCAAGCTTCTCAACACCAATTATGATGAAAGCAAATATAATTAATCAAAACTCAATGGAGATAATCTACAATGTACAATCAAACCTCATCTAGTGCATGTTATACTGATCCCTACATGTATTCCAATAAGACTTCGAGATTTTTTTAATATTTTCGCATTTACAAGAAAGAGCTCTACAGAAGAATATTGTTTCACACTACAATCAAAGTTAGATCCATGATTGGGCAAAGTATGATGACTGACTATCATATAGCATATCCAGTATTTGGCTTACATTAAACAATACCATTCTATACTGGATGTAAGCATAATTATGCTGTGAACCAGGGCGTTCTTTACATGAAAATTCACATCATCCATTTCAATAGTAGTTTTGATGATTGTTCTCCAATTGATTATTTCACGTACCTTGAAATTATTCAAGCCAAATATGGTCTCGTCAAATGAAAAATAATGTTCTTTTTGTATATTCAAGTGTAATGCGAAACTTGTTGATGTTGATTGACAAATTCAGCTATTGCCTTATGTTGCATACTGAGCAAATAAGATTTATATTCGTATTCCTTTAATGAAAATGATGATTTTTTTTTGTGATAACCTTACAAAGAATGATTACAACAAGTGAACAAGAAAGTTACGTGGAACTCTATTGAAATAGAAACAGATAAAGTGATTTCAGTGTGATCCAACTAAAAAAAACGAAAGATTATTCGTATACTATATGTATCATAAGGGGAGATATTTCTGTTTGTCGGCTCCATACTTTCTTTCCAAATACGCTCCAAATGAGTGTTCTCTTTTTTTCAACTACGAAAGAAAGATGATGGCAGTATGTGTGCGACACCACAAGATGGAGAGTAAACAATACAATGTAGAAGCAAGAGAAAAGAAAAAGTAAAAGAAGAAAAAAAAAGAGTTACAATGTGTCCTATATATTATCGTCGAACGGCTTAAAATTTGCAAATAGAGTAGAAAGAAAAAACTGAGTCAACAGGAAAGCTAGCCTTGATACATAAAATATTGATTAACTTGTAGTGGCTCCATAGGCCAATCATTTTTTCATTGAAGATATTGGTTGTTTTCAGTTGTCAACTTTGAATCAGTTAACCAATGTCTTCGCATTCAGTTTCTTCTGGCCTTCAAAATTCATCAATAGAATCAACATCTCTCGTCTTAGACGATTCACTGCTTAATTATGATGTTGTTATTCAGTTTCATTCCGCCGAGGTTGACTTATAATTCGTTTTTCTTTTACGCTACATCTTCATTTTTCAGGGTTTACCAAGAAAGGATATCGTTGGATATGCTGA